>NQII01014888.1:0-16761 GCA_002778355.1 Clitarchus hookeri | reverse complement strand
GACGGGAGGCGGCGCCTTTGTGGCTGCACTGTTTGCGTATCGGTGTCACATCTTTGTGGCGGCGCGAACAACTACAAAGTAAACATCGTCCGTTGGTTTATACGTTGTTTCTGTAATGCCCACACACCGACACTGCGACATCAGGAAAACCGATACGCACACTGCTAGCCTCAAAGATGCCTCCATATGTCCTACTGGGAACAGAAATATACGGAGATATGGTAGCTTATAACCCTACCCTTACGTGAAGATGTATTACGTGGTTTAGTCCATTCACGGTTACTTAACAACTTTTGTGAAGCCCTGCTGAAGCTCTACTTCCAGGACATTCCTNCATTCACGGTTACTTAACAACTTTTGTGAAGCCCTGCTGAAGCTCTACTTCCAGGACATTCCTCCGCCTCACGCAAACAAAGTTTAACCGAGTCTAGAAAATCACACCAAAGGTACAACGCACCGCATTCATGCACTCTCTGTGTAATAATATTGTGCATAAGAACTATTTCCTATTAGGCATTACCAACAAACCTGTCTTTTCACGGTTTTTAATTCATATTAATTATAAATGAAATATTTTTATCTATTGAATAAATATACGTAAAAGTTCAATTTAACCAAAAGTAACGTACTTTTGTAACAACAAAAGTATGAAACCCTTGTGATACATGGCATATTTAGGAAATAACCGAACACGTCACACATAGCGTGATTTTTCAAAGGTAAGATTAAAAAATTGTGAGAAATCCGCGGATAGATTATAACGTGCAATCGTGCAGTGCAGAGACTAACACAATACGGTACAGTTGCAAACATGTATGTACGCCACACTTCTGTACATTTCTGTGTTAAAAAAAGTTTGTAATTGTACGGAAAAGCGCTGGTAAAAGTTCTCCACGACTTTACATTAAATTACGGGCACGTAGTTTTTCCATTGACGGGGTTTCCATAAATTTTACTGAACCTTCCAGGAATTCGCAGATCCCCTCTTCGTATATTTTTTGGTAATTTTTTTCTGTCCTTACTTCCTGTTTAAAAGAGATTACAAAGTAAAATCTTAATTTTTCGTCATTCGGGTGTTTTAGTACCTATAAAAAGGGACTTAAAACAGTTTGAGAGATTTTATTACAGAACGAGGTTTCAAAACAAATGAGAAGGTTTGTAATCCGTCAGTACTACCTCTAACTTACGACCAGTTCATGACAATGTTGTGTACAAATATGTCATTTATAGAAAAATTTATAGTAACTTTATCAGTATCTGGTAATATTAGAGTATTTTTAAGTGTTTCTAACTGTACAGGCGCTTCTCGATGGTGCTTTTTGAAGGAATAGGTCTAAGTGGCGTGGATATTCTACCTGCCGCAGAAACCATCATTTTATGGGTAAACTTCGCGTAGACTCGGAATTGTTCGTTACCGAAAACCGAAGCTGTTATATTTGAAATACGGAGATGTTCCGTATTTTGCATATGCGGGACTCAGCTCCTTTATTACTCATTACGGATAGCATTTTCGTTTTATTTAATTAACATTTCCGTAAAACTTTCCGTGAACATACGAAAACGTTTAACACTGCAGCTCTGATGATACGTCATGAAATGTACGGTAAAACGTCCGTAATCTCAACCACATCAACGCGGCTCATTTTCGAAATCTAAGGCAACAATTGCGGCAACAGCCGCGAAAGCCTGCAATCACTTTACAAATGGCGTTTCTCCTCAAAGAAAATTTCGCTGCGCAAATTTCTTGATTGCTGTTAAGGACGCTCGTTTGAAACATTTTCGTGATCAAAACGAAAGTTTTGAAATTACGCTAAGATTAGTATTTATTTCTGCGAACGTGAAAGTTTTAGCCTACTTACAAAATTCTGTTCTTAACCATACATCGCCGATAATTACGGAATCATTTTCAGCTTTATTACTCCCCTTTTAGACACTCAGGAAATAAGCATTTCTCATAATTTAAATAATTCACACCGGGGCTGTCTTTTTCTTCAACATGTATGATGCAGCTAATGTGAGGTAAGTGCCTCTTAGGCTAAACGTAACGAAAGGTGAAGTATAAACCTATTTTTGACTGTTTGATGTCTAGTATTTAGACATTCTGTGTATATTACAGAGTACGTTATATACATTAGTTTTAACTTGGACATATTTCTCACTATGAAACTAACCCTAAATAGTTGAAATAAATCTTTCCCTTAAGTAACTATCCAAGCTCAAGTACAGTAATAAGATACTCCGCTGAGAAGTCATCATACAGTGACGATGAACAATATTTTATTACAGGAAGCTGCCGCGTCACAACCGGTGCGTTAATACATAACCGAGAGTCAACGTTCATTTACTAAATCTTTAGTTCTGGGGTCAGGTATTCATTGGCGTGAATTCACGTAAGTAAAATTTTAAAGAGTTTTTTTCGTTGTGTTTGCGTGTGTTTCTTTCATATGTAAAGTAAAGTAAGAGTAAGGTAGATATATTGAAATATTATTGTATTCATTTCAGCCTATTGCTTACATTTTACAATGAGCTTGATTTGTTTTGTTAGGAGAAGGGGTCAATTTATTTTTCATAAATATACCACCTTTTTTATCCTCTTGCCTAGAGGCTTGCAAAACAATTTGGGGTTTGTTTTCAAGAAACAAATAACCCAAAATACTTTTATTCTTTTAAATTATGACAATTGAGGTGATGTATCTGACTTTGAAATGGCTTCAGAAAAGTCCATTGTAATCATAATAACACATAATTCACCCTGAATGGCGTTGGTTTGCGGGCACACTTACCACGTAGCTCAAGTAACATGTGAATTAATTAAAATACAACATTTAATTAACATTACTGTGGACCGCGAACATACGTGCATATGTGTGCATACGCATAGCCATGTATAGAGTGAACTCTAATCACACACACACACACAAACACATACGTGACGGATTTTTTTGGTAATTCTTATAAATCGTAGATATTAAAGCACTGAAACATACAAAAGCTTAAGGTTATATTTCACAATAATTTCTCATCTAATTATCTGAAGTAAATTTATAAAAGTACTACATATACGTAAATATTTGTAGTCAAGTTATTATAGTTTCAAAATATATCACTGAAAAGTCCAAATTTCAGAACATGGGAGACCAAGATTCTATGGTCCCAATTAACTTTGCCGACTAAATAACTTGTCCTGTGACCTACATCATATGCACAACATATTAATTAAGTATGAAGGATATTTAACAATCGGCACTCGGGTACTGGCATCCTAAAAATCCATGCTATTTATAGTAGGTATTGATGTTTCAACACATTTTTATTCATCCGAAAGAAAGTATTATTACCATGATTGATGAAGAATCAAGGTGCCGAATTCTGGAGATGAATGTCACAGCAGACGGACTTGATCCGCGTGAGTGCTATCAGGCAGCAATACAATAAGTATCCACACTCTAATAAAATTATTTGTAAATTTACCATATCAGTGTGTATTTACAGTGACAGAGCTCGTATGGTAAATTACTGTATTTCCCCATACATGCATGGTAACGTCCCTACAGTTGCTCAGGAAAGAGTCATATACATAGGGAAGTTCCCAACTTTGTATAGTAGCAATGCTAAACATTCCGATATGTTCAGTCTGACATGTAGTATTATTTCCACACACTGTATTGGTTGAAAACTTCCATTACAGTTTAGGAAGTTTATCAGAAATATTTTCTTTTACGGTGTGCAGCTGGTTATCTGCGTGCAGTTAATGCGATAGCAGGCGTCATCGACCCAGAAGCGTTTGTGTTGCACTCTTGCACTTTCCTGCCCTTTGGTCGCATGTCCATCCGCCTCTCAGGCAAGGCTCCAGTGCAAATGCCTGTATGCTCGTCACTTAACGGCAGTACGCAGGCGACCGTGGAATCCACATCATCATAGGCAACTCACGGTATAATGGTGCACCTTTTACGGCTCTTCTCAGGATTTACTTTTACTTTTCATTATGAATCCTTCCGCCACGTGTGAAATCAACATTGCCATGGGCCTGATCACTTTATTGATGCACCACCGGATTTGAAACCACGGAACTGGTAGAAATACAAATATGTTAATTCGTATGCAATTTCAAGGATATAGGGAATGTAGCCCGTTCACGGTTACTTCCAACTTTTCTGCAGTCCTTCTAAAGCTCTACTTTCATACGGTTCCTCCGCCTGGTGCAGAGCTTAATCAAGTCTAGGAAATTACACCAAAGGGACGGCGCACCTCATCTGTGAGAACTCCGTTTAATAATTTTTTTGCATAAGAGCTAATTCTTACGAGGCATTGCCAATCAACTTATTTTCCCTCTGTTTTTATTCGTATTTATTACAAATGTAGTATTAGAATTTATAACTAAATTATAAGTAAATGTTCAATTTAATCAAAAATAAGTTACTTTTATGTTAACAGAAGTATAAAATGCTTGTGATATATGAAATATTTAGGAAAAAACCAAACACGTCGTGCATGGGGTGGTTTTTCAAAGGTTTGATTAAAAAAGTGTGAAGAAACCCTGAACAGCCTATAAATCTGTATCGTTCACACTTTCTATATCGAAGATCATGGATTCACCTGTAAATATCCATTTGGCTGCTGGTGACGTATTCTGACTGGTGAAAATATTTTGCTCATGGAGTAAGTAAAGGGAAACTTGTAAATGTATGTTATCAGAGCACGCAAGGCTCTCATCAAGTCAACAGTCCTGTGACGCACATTGAACGTCTGCAACTATGGATTCAGGACTCACTTGATGGGAATGTTGGAGGTACTGGATTCAGCGCCACCATTTCAAAGTTGAACAATAATTTATTTTATACGTATTAGCGAATGCATTAAACATGAGCTCAATATTAATCTCTTCTGAGCCTAGTTTAAGTAATTATGCACTAAGTAAATATGTTTACTTAAAAGTTTTACTATTTAATCTATATTGTCGCGGTAGCTCTCGCAGCATTTATAAACTGAGATGCCACTTATTCGTGGTTTTATACGTAGGTGTTACATTGATGTGTAAATTTGAGAAGTTAAAGTTGATATTGTAGTGCACAGGTCATTAAATTAGTCTATAGTACGCTTGTGAGCTGCATATACTGTACTTACAGAATAAAATAGGAACATTTTTTTTTATGATAATAGGACTAGTAGTGAAACTCGAAATATTTTTTTTTGCAAAATAATTTATTTATCTTCACAATAAAACATTTTCTGGCGTATAAATGTATGCTATTTATTTGCTTGTGACAAAATATGAAATGGCTGTTAGTAAAAAATACCGAGGGAAGGGAGTGCTAAATTCATGACTAAGGTTGAAATATTGTTCTTTGAGAATACATAGGCCTATTTTAAAGAATTATGCTCCTTTTAATATATCTCGGTAGGCCTAGCCAATTATTTCTAGCGAGGTTATTGATATGAAATGTTTTTTTTTATAATATGCCCGCATACAACTGTATTGTCAATGCCCGCATCTGCAGTTAAGTATATAATTACACGTGCGAATTCTTCTTCAGCGCTCGTGCACTCAGCTGTCTGTGCACGAGGTGAAACACAGATTTCATGGATGGAAGTGTGTGTGTGCCTTTGTTTCAGATCGTCTCCATGTCAGAAATTATAAATTCGTGCTTGGCCGAAGTTAAACTGTTAAAGACTTAAGGTATTCAATTTGCTTTTCAACCAGTTTCCTTTTAGCTGCTCTAAGAAACATCAATCCCAAAACTATACGTTTGCAATGAGAAGTTTAAGGTACGCGAACACGCCGTTCACAAAATATTATTTATCTAGTAGAAAAATTATTTCAACTGGAACAGTAACTGAAGAATAAGTCTTTTATATAATTTTTTTGCTGCAATTAGCTTCTCGCCCTACACATCTCCATATGTAATTAATCATGCGTATTTGATTTATTTAGCCCAATTACATTTCACAGCAGAGTTAAATTGTTGTATGGAATCTTACATAAAATTTTTTTTTTCAGACATCAGATTTCAGAAATTACTGAAAAGGTCCACGAGATTAATTACCGAGGCATTGAAGTATCAATATATATTTTGTTTGCGCATGATTTCATAATGGAAAACATCGCAAATGAAGAAAAGTTTGTCAACTGTAACAATTTCATATACACATACAAGAATTAGCTTTAGAAAAAANAAACATCGCAAATGAAGAAAAGTTTGTCAACTGTAACAATTTCATATACACATACAAGAATTAGCTTTAGAAAAAAACAGACTAAATTTTAAAATATATTAGGTCCCCATGTCTGCTTTTTGACATTTCGTATATCAAAACAGAAAATATAAGGCACAGATATGGGTTCTCTTCAGATTTTCTAAGAGGCTGACAATACAGAAACTGACGCATAGTGGAATATTTTTTTTAAACTCTTCGATAGTGTTGCCTGTATGCTTTTTAAACGTTTAAGGAAATTAGCTGAAACGTTAAGTTTCTTTCTGTCCGTAAGCAGGCATGCAGTGCGTTGGTTCTTCAAGGGAACAGAACCAACTCTTATAAATCCATAACAAGCGGCCGCAATGGAGAGCTGGAAGTAGACTGAGTGTCGAAGTTTCATTGCTAACAGTGAATTTAATTCATCCGCTTTCCAATGATTTCCATTTTGCTCATCCGAAGCGTTAGACACGAAACGTGGTTCAATTAAAGTTTTCCTTCTGTAACTTCTCAAACCTACTAATTATGTTTTTTTAGGGCACACTACCCGACTAGAAGTAGCTTCCTGCGTCGACTTTACAATCATTGTTAGTGAATTATAAGAAATCTCACAGCATTAACGATTACAAAATTATGACAAGCTTAAGTATAATGTTTTGAAACTCTGAAACAGAATGTTGTATTAATACTTTTTTTTTTTATTGTGACTTGTGAAATTGTACACCTTACGAGCACAAAACAGCTGTAAAACAATTTTAAAGTAGTTTGTTTTGTTCATCTACATTTTCGGTAGTAAATATACAACGACAATGGTTTAAGGATGTTTTTCTCATAAAATATCAGGATATACGAATATATTTAAAATGTGATCTGCACATAAATCATCCAGAGCACTTCCTTGCAGTAAAAACGGCTCAAAGTATTTGGGTCCCTCCTACCATGTTCAACAGTTACTGCAGCTAGCCTAAATATGTTAGGAAAATGTTTAAATTTTCAAATGACAGATCATACACGTCAAGTGCATCCTCCTACTGCCACCTTTGTTTGAAGCTTCAGTAAGCAAAACTGATATACAGGTGAAATTATACGTGTTCTTTCACCAACATGAATTATTTACCGACATGCAACAAACATGTAGTTAAATACACATATTTTATCGCGAAAATATTTATTGNTTTGTGACTTGTGAAATTGTACACCTTACGAGCACAAAACAGCTGTAAAACAATTTTAAAGTAGTTTGTTTTGTTCCTCTACATTTTCGGTAGTAAATATACAACGACAATGGTTTAATGATGTTTTTCTCATAAAATATCAGGATATATGAATCTATTTAAAATGTGATCTGCACATAAATCATCCAGAGCACTTCCTTGCAGTAAAAACGGCTCAAAGTATTTGGGTCCCTCCTACCATGTTCAACAGTTACTGCAGCTAGCCTAAATATGTTAGGAAAATGTTTAAATTTTTAAATGACAAATCATACACGTCAAGTGCATCCTCCTACTGCCACCTTTGTTTGAAGCTTCAGTAAGCAAAACGGATTTACAGGTGAAATTATACGTGTTCTTTCGCCAACATGAATTATTTACCGACATNTACAGGTGAAATTATACGTGTTCTTTCACCAACATGAATTATTTACCGACATGCAACAAACATGTAGTTAAATACACATATTTTATCGCGAAAATATTTATTGCCAACGTATCCGTCTTCCTTTTCCTCTTAGACGCTATGCGATCTTCGTTTCATTTTTGACGCACCTTAAACTTCCGCAGTAGGAGCAGCAAAATTTCTCCTCTAAAATCGTAGTTCTTGCGTAAAGCCGNGACAAGGGCACAGATTTTCTCATTTTTGCAATATGCACCCTGTGGACAAGATACCTCCATATCTAAAGCTGCGTTAGTCGCTGTGTGTACAGCATTCCTACTCGTGTAGTCTATGTTTTTTTTTATCGAGACGTAGTAAATCATGTTTTATTGCCGTCTATGTATGTACCTGTTAACTGAACGTGTAGGCTATTTCTTATCATTAGAGATGACGGCTGAGCAGGAAACATTAGTTCGCGCAGCTATTCTGATATGACAACTAGCGGCATCTGTTCACAGAAGGGTAACTAACTGCTTAGTGACGATATATTATTATTTGTTTTTTATGCTATATGCTTGAGTTAAAAATTAAGTTAAACAAGCCTTATTTGGAAGTCTATCGTAAATATAAAACAGTAGTTTCCAGGTTTCTTCCTCCCGAGAAACTTAGTTTGCAATTACCATTCGCGGAACATATTTATAAATGCTGTGCGTTAAAGAACTGCAGATTTTGAGTAAATAATCATTAGGGGGCGGTAACGCATGGTTCTTAGAGACGCAAAGTGAATAAAATATGAGCTGGCCTGGAACGTACTGTAATTATTTTGTGTCAATCACAAGTTAATAATAGATTGTGCCCATCAGACTGTTTAGAAATACCAAAATTAAGGAATTCGCAAATTTTTCTGTTTCTGGCCAGGCGTTCATTANAAGTCTATCGTAAATATAAAACAGTAGTTTCCAGGTTTCTTCCTCCCGAGAAACTTAGTTTGCAATTACCATTCGCAGAACATATTTATAAATGCTGTGCGTTAAAGAACTGCAGATTTTGAGTAAATAATCATTAGGGGGCGCAAAGTGAATAAAATATGAGCTGGCCTGGAACGTACTGTAATTATTTTGTGTCAATCACAAGTTAATAATAGATTATGCCCATCAGACTGTTTAGAAATACCAAAATTAAGGAATTCGCAAATTTTTCTGTTTCTGGCCAGGCGTTCATTAGTTCTGCCACCCAATTTTATGTCTGCAGTTTTCAATGCGACGTAGTGAAGGCTTGATGGCTGCCACACAGAGGAAATGTATGTGAACGAAATAACATTTAAATGTATTTGTCTCTTTCATGGAAATAATTGTATAGTGCTTAGCATCACCCGGTTATATAGAGAAATAAATTCGAATGGACTTTTTTTTATGCTCATCGCTCAGCGGGTGGCATCACAGTGGCGAAAGCATAGCGCCATTGCTGTAAAAATGCACTATGCAAAATTTTGTCATATTCTTGTAGTTGTATGAGGCGCTGTGTTTCATTCACAGAATATTTTATCGAAAGTATTAGACATTGGTAGTGATTTTCGATACCGCATATTAAATTTGCTGCTAATCAGGTACTTTTGTGGGAAAATAGTAATGCAATCCTTTTATAATNAATATTTTATCGAAAGTATTAGACATTGGTAGTGATTTTCGATACCGCATATTAAATTTGCTGCTAATCAGGTACTTTTGTGGGAAAATAGTAATGCAATCCTTTTATAATGCATTCCTGTTTCGTCCCGGTTACTATACTAAAACTAATAGTGTAAATTTTCACTAATAATTTGGTATATGTACACACTGCAAAGAACACGCATTTTTTTAAACACAGTTTTTCTTATAAATGTGCAGAGTTAAGAAAACATTTTCTTTTTCTCCTACCATTTACACGTTACTTTGGTTCTTCTGTCAATTTCCTTTAGATTGTTTCTCATGTATTTCAAAATTGAAGATCCCCTTCTTTTTACACTTATTAGCCAGTGATTCATAAGTGAACATGTTCAGCGAGAAGGACTCAACGATTTGCAAACATTAGGATTACATTAGAAGTAGCTCTGNTGCATTCCTGTTTCGTCCCGGTTACTATACTAAAACTAATAGTGTAAATTTTCACTAATAATTTGGTATATGTACATACTGCAAAGAACACGCATTTTTTTAAACACAGTTTTTCTTATAAATATGCAGAGTTAAGAAAACATTTTCTTTTTCTCCTACCATTTGCACGTTACTTTGGTTCTGCTGTTAATTTCCTTTAGATTGTTTCTTAGGTATTTCAAAATTTAAGATCCTCTTATTTTTACACTTATTAGCCAGTTATTCATAAGTGAACATGTTCAGCGAGAAGGACTCAACGATTTGCAAACATTAGGATTATATTAGAAGTAGCTCTGTACGGGTGGCTGTGTTTTTTCTACCTCATCTGTATCTCTTCATTAACCACCCTCATCCGCTGAGCGAAATGTGTTATTGCATTTTTCGGAGGCAGGCTTTGTCAGCCCCTCTCCCCCCTCACACTGCAACCAAAGTTTTCAAATTAAAGTAAATTCTTCAATTGTGTGTCACAAAGACACGGGTGCTGTTACTGTACTCTTTATCAGGTGTTAAATGACCCGCAGAACAAATAATTTTGTAGCGGTGTTGCAATAAACGGCATCGTTTGCAAATTCTTCTATAAAATGGCTAGTTGTGAGTGAAGAGATTTCGACTGCTCTTAACACCGAGGTCTTGAGAGCAGAAAAATGGCTAGTTGCCCGGTCGTGTATACATTTATGTTTTCACCATTTGCTGAACACAGTGCGTAATATATAAAGTAACAAATTTAATATTTCCGTAAAGGATTGTCGTTAATGCTGCCTTTTTTTTTTTAATAGTATTGTAGCCAATATTAGAAACTTTGTTCAGTTTCTACCCATAATATCATAAACTTCGAACTTGTACACGTGTTTTTGTAGCGTATGAATACACAACACCTTCCCGCCCCTCCTGGTTGGACAAGACGACTCGGTGCGTGAATTACGTCATATTGTCTTATTAAATATCTTAGTTCTCGTAAACATAGTGTTGGTTAAACGTTTTTCCTCTTTAAAATTATTTTCAGTTTGAGTTGGCGAAATCATTTCAAATGTTAATGTTTTCATTTCGTTTTTAATGTATTTAATTAACATTTAACACCTCATTAGAACTACCTGATTGTGTGTTTAATATTTATTTTCACAAAAAATGTAATTATGTGGATATAATACATTTAATAGAGGGAAAATACACAGAATATGATTTAAGTTTTAGACCTACGTTCGAGGTTTACATTTTTAAGATGCATATAGGTTCGTGTTACTTATATAAAAAAAATTGTTTTAATTCTTGGGATTTGTAGAGTGNGACATTTTTAAGATGCATATAGGTTCGTGTTACTTATATAAAAAAAATTGTTTTAATTCTTGGGATTTGTAGAGTGCCAGTCAAAGTTTATCGATTTTCTAATTCAACACAATTTTTTTTACCAAAAAGTTTACATTATTCTGGTTTTTCAGATAGATAACTTGACGCGTAAACTGTTGCTGATGACTTGCGTCACACACACTAGCTACTTATTTAATAATAAAAATGCTGATAATTAATTAAATAATTTGTAAGTGGGTGTGGTTTCCGTGTCTGAAACTTTAGCCACCCATAGCTTTGAAGGTTTTTATTTGCAAACAATCCAAAAGAATTAGAATATGAATATACATTTTTTATAGTTTATATCTGTTATTAGCATGCAGTGTTTAACAATGTTTTATGCTTACTAATTACGTTGTATGCGCATGTATGCAAAATTTTGATTTACGGTAAATAAAATAAAGCACGGTTGGTGACCAACGAGTGCTTATGAACTATAAATGTAATTTCATTACACCCAAGTGTAAGAATTTGTAATAATGATCAATATGAACATACATTTGTTTATAGAATTACTTTTTTACTTGAGGATTCAGTTCGAAAGCCAGAATTGTAATATTTTGCATGTAATTAAAATAATCCTCATTTTCTTTTATTCACAGTATCTGAAGAGAATATTAGACTAATGTTCGAGGGATTTATGACGCACTTAATTAAGGTGTTTCACCCACAACTGTTTGGAATGGGCATAGAAAACCACTTAAGTACAAACAAAAACAGCATAGCTGGTCAAAATTTCTTGACTTCAATCACAAGGTGTTTTCTATATATATTTTTTTTCGTTCTAAATCTATCAAAATTTTTAAGGTGGCTGCAAGCACTGTTGTTCCATTACAAAATAAACAATATGTTATCGAACATAATAACTTTTTACGTTCATTCTTGTGAAAAATGTAGGCAGTATTTTTAACTACAAAATCAATTTTCTGAGAATTAATTGTTGCATATACAGCTCATTTAAAAATCACGCATTTAATCGTCCACAGCCTGAATACAAGAAGATATGAGCGGTTCTGCGCACAGATCTCGAGTGTAGATAACCGAACCAAGCTTTACGTAAAAAAAAACTCACATTTCTAAAATATGAATGTTAAGCGTTCAGATGAACGTACGATTTTGGGTTTATTATATGACACCTGAGTTAAAATAGAACCGAAGGACGAGTTCATGAGATAATTTACGATACAGGCCTATAATAGATTCGGTTTACATATATTTATGTCATAGTTCAGCTACATAGGAAACTCCGGTGCTAATTGGCCACTATTTATTTTTAATAATTATCGAAACCGTTAAACCAAATTTTGTAGCGTTGTTACGTGGTTTAACAATTTACAGTCCAATAGGCTCTGAGTTCGGGTCCCAGATATATAAGGCACTGATTTGTCTGCCATTTTTAGATTAAGGTTGTGAATGCCAACCCTTGAGTAACCTTCCAATATAATATGCTGTTTGGTCAGGGGCTTGAANAGGCACTGATTTGTCTGCCATTTTTAGATTAAGGTTGTGAATGCCAACCCTTGAGTAACCTTCCAATATAATATGCTGTTTGGTCAGGGGCTTGAAGTTTAGCTAACATGGCAAAATTGCATGCGTTAAAAAATACATCAGCAATGTCCTGTTTGAAAATACGNTAAGTGAGTTTGAACGTTGTGTTATAGTCGGTGCACGAGAGATGGGACATAGCATCTCCGAGGTAGCGATAACATTGGTATGTTCGCGTACGACCATTTCACGAGTGTACCGTGAATATCGGGAATCCGGTAAAACATCACATCTTCGACATCGCTGCGGCCGGAAAAAGACCGTGAAAAAACGGGACAAATGACGACTGGCGAGAATCATTAAACGTGACCGACGTGCAACCCTTTCTCAAATTGGCGCAGATTGGATTTGTTGAGTGCCCTGCAGGATTCATGGTGTGAATTGCCTCCTGCATACCTTCAGACATTAGTTGAGTCCATGCCATGTCGTCTTGCAGCACTTCTGCGAGCTCGGAGAGGGGGGGGGGGGGGTACATGATATTAGGCAGGTATACCAGTTTTTTTGGCTCTTCAGTGTACGAAACCTTTAAAAATATTATCACGAATGCCGTGCAACACAATAAGAAGAATTATACTAGACTCTCGTAAAGGTGGTGCCCAACGAACGAAACAAGAGCTGACGTCCTTTTAGATAGTGTTACCTACCCTCAGCTAGCAACAACAGGTTCAGTTAGTGTTGGATTTAAAAATAACAACTTCAGTGTTGAAAGATAAAACAAAATGAGCACTTGTGTACGGGGAACTGAGTCAAACGAACAACTAGTAAAACAACAATTACATTTAAATTACTTAGCTAATAACATTCTAACGATATGTTGTTCACAGGCAGTTAAATGGTTCAGTGCACGTACCTACTCCCTAAGAAGTCATTGCACGCATACTATTCTCATTGCCGGATATTAGAAAAACTTCATAATGTGTATTCGTGTATACACACACACACATGTTAATTATAAGTATTTTTGTACGAGACCAATCTGCAGGTGACTTCGGAATGACGCTGATATTGTGACTTATCTGGTCAACGTTTTAGGTGGGTGGAACCAGAATAGCACAGCATTAGACAAGGAAAAAAAAAACTTCCAAAATTGTAGTAACAAAATCATTTTATAAATTATGGTCTGCTGATTTTTGAAAATTGCATCGAAACTTAAAAGACGGTTGCATATAGAAACAAAATGGTTAAATGGTCGATACTTCCCCCAGTTACTAAGCGCTACTAGTGCTTCAGTTTACTCCGTTCATTATTGGCGTATCACATGGGTTTCCGGTGCGATAAAGTTAGGTTTATTTGATTCAAATTCTGTAGTACAGTTGCATCACATTGATGCTATTCTCGTCCATTCCGTATAACCAATAATACAGAGGGAGAATGCAAATACAGTAAGTACATCACCAGGGAGTGTAAACAAATTTACCATATAAAATGAGAAGAATCATTGGTACCAGCAACAATTCTCCTCTTCCCCCATATTTTACAAACAAGTGCCATAGCCTATCCTACGCCGGTTCAGTAACTTGCCACTGGTGTGACTCAGATTATTTTTTTATCGGTTGTATGGAATACAAAATTACCATTAAAATCTCCAAATTTGATTAGTTGTATAATTAATACCGTCAGGTTTTTCGTACCATAAACCCTGTAACTATCACATTATGGCACCTAACATTGTAAACTTAATAGTTCTCTACACAGAGATGAGTTGTTGACAATATTGTTGTCTGCTTCCCTTGACAAGGCGCGCAAGGTGCGGGTTAGTTTCTGGCTCAGAATCTCTTAGAGCGTGCCAGATAATTTGTAATCCCATTGCAGAATCAACATACATTTAAGGCGCTTCACGAAACATAAAGCAGGCCTATCTTTTCACGCCAACGTTGACGTTAAATGTATTTGGGAAATTTTTCTTTTCTACCTACAGAAAATGCCCTTCATACATTTCCTGAGTTCATAAACATAAATGTTGCTGCTATGGGATGAAGAAAGTATTATAGCCTATTCGCGGTTTCTTCACACTTTTTGAATTAAACCTTTGAAAAATCACGCCACGTTGGACGTGCTTGGTTGTTTCGTAATGTGCCATGTATCACAAGCGTTTTATGCTTGTGTTAATATAAAAAAAACCAATTTTTTTTATTAAATTGAACTTTTACTTTCATTTTACTTATAAATTGTAATATTTTACATTTACAATTAATATAAACACAGCGAGGAAATATGTGTATTGGTAATACCTAGTAATAAATAGTTATTATGCAAAATATTATTACACTGAATGCGCATACGGTGCGCTTTCCCTTTGGTGCAATTTTCTAGACTCGGTTAAGCTTTGTTTGAATGGAGTGGAGGAAAATACTGGAAGTATTACTTTAGCAGCGCTTCACAAAATTTGGAAGCATTATAGAATGGACTATGTGAGCAGTGGCGTAGTAAAAATTTTCCAAAAGGATGTGAAGAGGGGAAGGAGGTTACACAGACTGAAGAGAATAGATGAAGGTCGCACTGGCTTATAGCTGTGCTCACGCACGTGTTAATGAGAACAAATACTATGAGAAAAATTACTTCTCAATATAATAAAATTAATTATTCATAGCTTGTGGCAATTACATATTTCTATCACATTAGGATGTTGAAACAGTGTTTATGAATGCACTCATTTCGCCATATTTAATGCAGTTTAAACCTTAAAATCGAGCGCTATTATGATTAAATATCTGCGTGAAGACGAAAAGAAAGACGTGAAAATTAAATAAGAGACTATTTTTGTGTTACCTCGTAAAATGGTGCTGTGAAAGATAAAATTCAAATAAAAAACTTTGTATATTGTGTTTATTAGTTTATGTGTTATTTAATTTGATACTCGTTGTTTAACGGATCCGTAATTTTTTAATTGTCATGGGTCTCATTGTAAGTAGTTGTCTATATTATATTTAAAAAAAACTTTGAAACATTTGAATGCAAATATCTTTTCAGGACAGAAATGAAAGTCGATATTTGTTGCCCACTCATAAATTCAGTTATTGAAACAGATGTGGTCGTTGAAAAGTGTCAAAAGTCAGCCAAAAATCGCTGTAAGTACTCCTCTGGTTTACGATATTTCTTCTTCCGTAAAACGGCGTATTAAACTATAGCGAGAATTTAATATATTTTCTTAACATATTGCTGTACTAAAACACTGTAGTCACAGATTAAAAATTCCGAGGAATCGGAACACACGTGAAACTTGTTTATGCTATTTCCCATCGCCATCACAATGCTTGCTTGTGGCCGGATGTGACCCTCAGGCGTTTAATATTGTTTACAAAGGATTCTCCTTAATGGGGTAGTATCCATTCTATCATAGATTTTTTTTTTTACAAATATGCGTTATGAAAATTTATGACCAGATATAACAAAATCAAACCAAAATATGAAATAAAGAACTACTTTTCCCAATTTATTGAAAGTTGTACGGTTTTAATTATAACTGTATTTTCCCACGTGGGATTGACATTATTAAATATGTGATTAGGTAATATTTAAAAACGGTCACAGTTGTGAAACTAATCATGTAAAAAAAAGTTGANACATTATTAAATATGTGATTAGGTAATATTTAAAAACGGTCACAGTTGTGAAACTAATCATGTAAAAAAAAGTTGATTGTCTTAATTACTGTTAAGATGTTCCCTATGCCTTGACTCGGTTTGGTTTTTAAATATTGACTCCGAAAATTAAGTTATGGATATAAATACGTAAATACAAGATGACAAGGATACTTCCCCCTTAAAGCCTTATTAAAAACTGTAATATTGATTGATGACACNAATACGTAAATACAAGATGACAAGGATACTTCCCCCTTAAAGCCTTATTAAAAACTGTAATATTGATTGATGACACCATTAGGAACAAAGGATGAGTTAAACCCCCCTAATAACCCCCCTGGCTGCGTCTTGTTTGTGAGGGTGAGTAATGT
>NQII01014887.1:9230-19540 GCA_002778355.1 Clitarchus hookeri | reverse complement strand
AACGTATTTCGTGGAGACGGCGTTATTTTGATGTTCTTACGAATGCGTCATTTTGAGTTCCATATTGTTTTGATGCAGCAGTTGAAAAATTTGCTCGTACGGAAATAACATTCAAATTATTATAACTGCGAAAGTTTTAACTTCAATGATAAAACAAACCGCAATGCATACGTCGCTGTTCGTACATATGCAGCAATACACACACACACACACACACACTTTGATCAAAGTTAACATTACACTCTTTGGATTTACGAAAGAGTTGAAATAAACAAATATTATTTACACCCTACAAAAGAGTTGAAAGTGCGACTCTTTTTATGCCACGTGCATTTAAAGCATTACAGTAACGGCTTAGAAATACATTATTTACAAAACACTGAAACGTACGGTTTGTAATTCGCAACCTCTTGAACACTTGTTTTTCTGTGGAAACCCATGCACGATTACTTCACTAAAATCATATTTGTTCGTCAATGACCTCAAAAATAATTTATTTTCAGAATCATTCAGTAAAATAAAAACTTCGCACGTTTCCTGAAACCAACAAACTTAAACTCAGAAACGTAAATTATATTCGTATCGCTTTGGTGCGTTCTACAATGCACGGATACGTAAGAAAACGCACTCGGAATATGTAAACGGAACGAGCGGACGACTCGGGATAAATTTTGACTATTCTACAATATGAAGACATGCACAGTCTTGCAACTTACGAAATAAAAAATACTCAGCTGTTCTAAATTACTGATGTAGGTTTTATAATGTACAAATATAGTTTTGTATATTTTTACACTGTTTAACACTGCGTAAATACTGCTGCCAAAAAATGTGCACGTATTTATAAAACAAAAATGATAATATCCACGGCAAATCGAAGCACTTGTTGCCGTGTATACCACAATAGTGACGAAAGAATATCAACAAACAAAATACTCGTTTCCTATTGGCTTAACGGATTCATGGAACCGGAAAAAGTTGGGAGTTGCTCAGCTTTCTTACGTGTATCCGTACGTTATCCGCGTCCGTATTAGTGTCATTGTAGATTGGAACGGAGTGTGTTGCGTGTTCCGCTTCTGTGATCCGTATCCGCATCCGTGTCATTGAAGAACGCGCCTTCATAGCGGACGGTGGTTAAGGAAAATGGCGGAACTAGTAGTTTTACGAAGCGGTAAACACGTGCCGAAAATAGCCTATTACATTTCCCTCAATAAAACGCACTAAAATGGCACCTACAACCAGCTATGCTTAAAGAAAGCAAATAAAAAATAATGAATTACCGATAAAATGTTTTGACAACACCAACAAGATACTCGTAAAAACACGGTGAGGAAAAAGCACATACACAGTGGCGTTCACTGGGCTGGAAACATGACTGGAAACGTTTCATTTTTTGTAAGTCTCGGCATGCTACGTCATAATTGCTAAACCTGTTTTACTGTCAATTCACTGAAAGCCAAAAAATCTAATATTGCTTTAAAATCATAATTTCAACCACAAATTTTGTAAGTATAATTAAAGTTTTAAATTACGACGTTTAGTTCTGATTACTATTTTCTTACAAACCCATTATCAAAATCGCCAACTTAACCATATACATCCCGCAGCAATTCATTAGCTGATACAATACTTTGCAAATGGGAACATTTACTGTTTACATGCTGTGTACGTTGGTCACATTGTGTGTCATATTTTACTCCACTTATATGAAATGGACAATACTAGTAAAAACATAGAATATCTGCTTAAAAATTATGTTGTTGCACGTGAATATATTTGTAAATAATAATTAAATAATTTCGTAAAGAAGTATAAAGTATTATGTAAATGTATTAAGTAAGCATGCATGTAAATATTTCATAAGAAAAAATTAAAAATTACATTACCATAATCATATTATGTTATTTGTTAAAAATTATTTACATATTTTTAATTTGTTACATTTTATAATGTTTTATATCTTCTATGTTATAATTTGCAATATCCACATGATAATGTATTAATTTTATCAAGTAAATCATTTTTCATGATATGGCAATAATGCACATTTTTCAGTCTAGTGTTCACACAAATTTAAAAAAAAATGGTAT
Organism: Clitarchus hookeri; assembly: GCA_002778355.1. Lineage (NCBI taxonomy): Eukaryota > Metazoa > Arthropoda > Insecta > Phasmatodea > Phasmatidae > Clitarchus > Clitarchus hookeri. The sequence continues at coordinate 17,450 of NQII01014887.1, read as the reverse complement.
ATTATACATTAATTGTGATAAGGTTTGTGCACAATAATTCAGAAATACTGGATAGGGTGTAATTTTCCTTTATTACTTTACATATTTTTTAATCAGCTATTAACTCATTATCAAATTTATTTAGAATTTTTAGTTGTGAATTCTGATGGTTTTGTAAAGTAGTTTTTTTTATTCCATAAATAAATTATATTAAACGAAATTACATATTAATGATGCCTCGCTTTACATATGAATAAAATCTAATTAAGTAATTTAACTCAATGGTAATTTTGGTTTATACACTTTTTGAATACCTATCGCTTCTGGTAATTTCACTGTTGTCTTTAGTTTTCATCGTGGACAAAACAATTTTTTTTGCATTTGCACTACTATGGGGAACAATAAAAATTCTACATACTTTTCTTTTTTGATATACTACAAATTTTTATTTCATTAATTTAAAGGGCTTTTGATATATTTTTTTGATGCTCCTTAAACTAAATTAATAACAAAAATATTATAAAAAGGATATAAATTAGACATTACTAACACTTTTTTAAATTTATTAAACACATATTTTAAAATNCAAAAATATTATAAAAAGGATATAAATTAGACATTACTAACACTTTTTTAAATTTATTAAACACATATTTTAAAATAAAACTATCAAGGTTTGGATTATTAATCACCGAAATTCTTTAAGTTAAAATATTTATAACCCATTACTCAAATTTTAATTTTAATCGTTATATTTTTAGTATTCCATGTAGAGTACAATATTTTTATTGGTTGTTAGTTTTCAATCGAACTTAGAATATACACCAAATCTGATTCTGATTCTTTGGTCACCCTGAATAGTATATTTTAATTATTTCTGGATTTGGTATANGAATATACACCAAATCTGATTCTGATTCTTTGGTCACCCTGAATAGTATATTTTAATTATTTCTGGATTTGGTATAATGTCATGTACTATCTCTCATTAAAGAGGAATAAAAGAATATATTTGGACATTAAGGAATTATTTTAAGTTGTTTGTAATAGTCATTATTTTAATTTATATACTTACAATAATTACAAATGCAAAGATATTTTCTCGTTTAGGGATATTCTAGAAAACTATTTTAAACTTTAATATTTTTTGGCAGATGCACGTTTTTTATGGTTTTTCTTCATGAAAATCTTGCTATTTCGATTTTTTTGTTGTTATAGTGTATACACAAATGCTCTATTAAAATATTTTACTACATCATTTTATTTCTATTAGCTGTTCAAGTTTAGTGTCGTGAATATTTTTCACTATTTACTATTCACTGTATAGAAAATGAAAAAATGAAAAACAATTTAATGTATATTTTAGTTTTAAAATGTTTATATTTTTTATTGAGTTGGTTTGATATTTTAAAATTTGTTTATAATAATAATAATTGATGCTAGTCTACCGTTTTTATGATTTTTCTGTTCTAGTTTACGCTAATGTTTTCTCGTATACTCACTTAAACAATGTTTAAACTTATAAAAGTGCTTATTTAGTGTTTTATATGAAGAATATTAACTAGTATCTTCAATTTATTTATACAGGTCACATGTTTCATTTAANGCTTATTTAGTGTTTTATATGAAGAATATTAACTAGTATCTTCAATTTATTTATACAGGTCACATGTTTCATTTAAATCTTCTGTCTGTATTTCACAATGTATATTTAATTCTATAAGTTTCTTGAGCGATTCTTATATACACATTTATCACACTCATGAAGTATTTTTAATTGTTTGTAATTGTCATTATTTTCATTTATATGCCTACAATATTTACAAATACAAATATCTGGAAAACAATATAAAACTTTAATATTTTTAGCAGGTAACACATTTTTGTATAGTTTTCTTCATGAAAGTCTTGCTCATTACGATTTTGTTGTTATATATAGTAAATAGAAAAATTATATTTTGTATTATATAAACACACTCAGAAAATTTAATTATATATTTCTATCATTAATTTGCACTTGATTTTGCATACTCATTTAATAACACTGATAAAGTTATTAATATTTAACATTTTAATAGTTTTTCGAGAATAGTTTATAAGGTATATGAATGGTGGACAGTAAGCAAAGGGGGAGTAATTCCTTATTTAAACAAAAAGTTTTAGAATTAAATTTTTACAGTTATAATTTGTTACCCTAAAACATGATGTTTACATAAAATATGTGCGAACAATGATCCAGAAATTTAAATATTCAAGAAAATAAATCTTAATTTAGTTACCGAGCTACTCTAGTGCGAGGGCAAGCGAGGGAGACAATGAAAACACATTACGCATCGCATGTGTATAGGTTTTATTTAGCACTGTTCTGCTTGAGTGGCAGCCGGGAACTGCCAGCTACGCTCTTGGGCGTGAAGTGCCTCGGGCAAGTAAATCCCTCGCCGGCTTAATGGTGCTTGTGCGCATGCGTATACACGTTGACGCCACAGTCCACTGGCACTCTGTGCCGTGCCAAGCGCCCACACTCGCCTGCCCAGTGATCGTAGTGGCGTGCCACCACTATTAACTAGGCCGATTACTTTCACCAAGATATTGGATCATTCTTTTTGCTAAATTGTTTGCACATTATATAGTTTTGAATAAAACTGACAACCCAACTTGTAGCACGTAACCTTTATAACATATTATGTGTGTCAAGTCAAGACTGCAGGGAAATTTTTTTTAGAAGTATTTCGAAAAATATTCCTCAAACTCCTGCCAAGAAGCACGTTCCATTAGATGGTAACAGTCATGCTAACCTTATTAGCACGATATTGTTAAATCTGTTCTACTGACTAGATATCTCGCTTCAAATTTAGGGTTTACATGTGTCAACTATCTCCTGCTTTCATTTCAAAATATTACCTTGTTCGTTATGTTTGAGGCAATACCGAATATGTAGTGTATAATGCCTCTTTACAAGTTGCTCAATTTGTAATTTATTACACTTAAAAAACCATGTTGCTGCTAGGATAAACTAATGAGCCATTTTTACCAACAAAATTTTTTTCACTCATCGTTATGAATCACAGTGATAAACGTAGACATTTCTTTCCGGAAAAATAATTCGGCACTCTTGGAAATTTTTCAGGGGCTTTGAATTGCATTAGAGCATCGCCAAAACTGACAGTGGTGAATCAATAAAGTTACAAATGCCAACTTAGTCTGCAAAGACTCGAAGTAACAACCAGCTTCTATAATTTTTGAACGCTCGCATAAATAAGCCAGTAAACGTGCTGTGCTGAATATGAATAAACAGTCAGTCAATCAGAAAATATGGCCCCTCAACAGGTAATAATCCAGTGTATGTCTGATTTTCAGAGTTTGCGGCAGGGTAAAGTTTCGCTCATGAAAACGCAGTCTTTTCGTGAGTACCAAACGAATCGTGTGGGTCCGCAGGTTTAGATCCCGCTCTGGGGAGTCAAATTTTTTTAAATGTTATACACTGTTGTAGCAAATGGAAACGTAAGTAAAAAAAAGACAAATTGATTTTTCATCACTCCTGCTGCGTTCATGTTTGTGAATTATTCAAATAAACCAGTTTTTTTTTTTAACTTTCCTGTTATAAGTATTTATTGCAACTGATTAACGGAGGTACAAGTCAAAAGAAAACAACTAAACAAATTTTCACCAAATAAAATTGCACTATAAAATCTTCTTAATCTCAGAAAGACATGAAATGTGTGCAAGTTTAATGCCATTTGCAGTTATCATAATGTGTAAGGGGAGGGTAGATCGAAGCACCATCGTTTTCTTGTCTAACTACGCTGTAAATATTTTTAAAATATTTACTGTAAAATTGGTAATACTCTTTTACATAAGTTTGCAAAAATACAACAATGCTCCCCGTAGAATCACAGGTTAAAAAGTCGTGCTTGTAATATCTAGAAATGTCTGTAGGTACTTATTTGAAATTGCTTTAGGACGGGAGGCAAAATTTACAAACTATCTCATAATATGTAATTAATCAATTTTATATGTGAACGTATGTGCTAATTACGCGCTATTGCGCGAAGAAAACTTTAAATTGATTATCATTTTCCTTTATCTTTCCTACTTACAAAAGATAGGCTATGCGATCATATAGTATGAACTCAGACCTTAGAAATTTTTTTCGACATGGTAGTATCGCACCCGTTCTACATGCACTCGTGATGGTAGAAATTAATTCAATCAGTATTCAATAGTCAAATATAATATATAGTATATTATTAATATTCTAATTATTAAAGAAGTCGGCAATCTGTAAAACAGTGTTTTCATATTACAAAGTGTTGGCGAATGTGACCTAGGGGGTAGCTTGGTTGAATACAAGTGATGGGTATTTGCTTTTCGTAAATATAATTAGAATTACTTTTGCAAGGCTATCTTCGAGAAGTATTGCAAGGTGGTTTTCGAAAACACAGTAAAAGTAATTTGAATACTTTGATCACCGGTGTATGTTTCAATACTAATGTGCACATGTTAACGTTTATTACACACATATTACTTGCAAATCTACTTTCTTCAACGTGTTTACAGGAAAAAAATGTTTGAAGTCCAATTAAAAATTACTTTGGCAATAGGGTTTCGGAAGATTTTTTTGGTAAACGAACAGTAATAAGGACTTAAAGTATAACAGACAGGTGATTTGTAACAATACTGTAAAGAATATCTGTTAGTTTTCTAGTAGGTTTTCTGAGACTACAACGAAGTGTTTAGAATGGTGTGTATCCATAATTGTTAAAAAATCTAACATGTTTATAGTGCATTACGTTATTTAGCTAGACGTGGTTATAGGGTACGAATTTCATCCCGAGTTTGTCCAAAAGTTTAATTATATTTCCTAAGTTTACCCACAGCTAAATAAAAGTCTCAAATATTTGTATAGATGTGAGCCTGTTAGTTTTTAATCTGTACTCAGCCCTTTTTAAAATATATTAATCAGGTAACAATTATAATGCATATAAAATAAATAAATTAATGAAATTTATTATATCAATAAATCGGAGTAATAAAAAATTTCTTAAAATTTCTATAAAAAAAATTTTCTTTTGTTTTATAGGTGCGCTTCTAAACTTGAAGCTGAAATTGGATTTGTCACAAAATTCGACAGCAAACATTATATCGCTGGCATACAAAAGAATATTGAAATAAACCTGCCAGTAAAAGTTAAAATCGATGTAGATGTACAACATTCCACCGTCGATCTGCGGGCAGAACCCATCAATAAGGATATACAAACAACAATATTGCACTATAGCGCAGAACCTTACATTGTGAGACATGACATTCTCAACTTAAAACCTCTTCAAGAAGAAAACGATTACGAAAAGATAGAAGACAACCGTGGCAAAAAGGTAAGAGAATAAAACTTGATAGACGGTTCTAAAATCGTTATTTTGATAACTACAAAATATATGAATGAGGCTAATTACATTTGTACCAATACATTTTCTTTCAGTTTGAAACTATATTTGGAGAACAAAGCACTGGAATGGCGATCTCCTGGAACTATGAAAGTAGTGAGAAATGGAACAGCAGATCAAAAATTTTTGACGACGCTAAAAAAGATCCCCGGATGTTGCTCTATTATCCATGGGCAGAAGATCAAATCAAATACGAAAACGCAAGTTTGACTTATCTCCCCCATCGATCAAGTACAAGTTTTGTCGCCGTCTCTTTATCATATGGTAAGAAATTTTTGTTCGTCAAGGTGTTTTTCAAGTATGCAAATTAGTTTTATGAAATTTATTATTTATATTTGGTGCCTAGTATCCTTACATTTGTGGAAGTGTTCATTTAAATCTCTGGCCTTTGCACACTACACAATGTTCATCTTAAAATGTGCAAACATTGTACCAAAATCTAAATAAGAATTTTACAGTATTCATATAGTTACTTTAGTTTATTTTATTTGAAATATAACGAATTTTAATTACAGTTATGGCAATACCTGATTATTACAATAAAAGAAGAACCACTGTACCATGCAGACAGAGAATAAATGAGAATTGTAATGTAGAGTTCTGCTAAGGCTCGTATGACCTTGAAGCTGTTTTACACATTCAAGGCTCAGAAGCGAGGGAGCGATACGGGCAACACTAACACATGCGCCCAGCACTCATCGTTCCTACGCGAAAGACGCTGAACTTACCTGCAGTGTTACCATCGTTGTGCTGCATTGTGAAAATTAGATCTGTAAAATTTGGACTTCATTACATGCGCTGAAAGCCCACAGATAACTACAGATGTATAGCCATATATTTGTACTTTTCTCCTACCTCTCAAAGAAACTGCCCATACAAGCTCTAACAACGAGATTTTTTAATATTATTCTATATTCGGTTAAGTCAGCTTAGGTTAGGTCAGCTTAGGTTAGGTCAGCTTACTAAGTGTAGCTGGGCTTAGGTGAATATCATCACCATACAACATTTGACAAAATATATTTACCAAATAACTACAAGGAAACACACACATATTTAAAAATTGTATTATTATACATACTCCATTTTAAAGGAACAGTAACACTTGTAACACAACATTAACTTTCTCACAAACTATTATCAACTAACCTAACTAAAATATTGTTGTGCAGTGTGTGATTCTATATTCGAAGAGTTCCGATTCCGCAGTTTTGTGCCATCCTGTAGGCTTTGCAGACTGAAGTGCCAATGCGAAGGTCGCCGACCTAATACTACCGGGGGCGACCGCGATTACGAAGGCAACATAAGCCTGTAGCAGTCTTTCCAATAGCACTTAATATGATAAAATAAAAACTAGGCCACTTTAAAAGAAACCTTTTTACTTACATCACAACACCTTTTGTATGTAATGATCAATGTTTAAATAACACCGATAGCTTTCTGATTAATATTAAGTGTTGTCTAAATTCGTTAAGGAGTATTATTAATTAAATTATATTAATTGTGTAGTCTCTCTCTCTCTCTCTCTCTCTATATATATATATATATATCGCTTTGCTTGAATAAAATATTTAAAAATGTTTTATCTACAAACTGCAATTTAAGAAGTAGTTACCAATGTAATTTTTCTAATTAGCCTAGTAAAATATTTATGGTGATGTACATCAACACTTCACAATAAAGAAGTTAATTATTTGTGCATTTTATGTATGTTGGAAGAACGGCCAATGTGCAAAGTTAGATTGAAATAGCTTTAATAGTATCGTAAATGCAATATGCAACGTAATAGAAATTTAGAAAATAAATATCTAGGTCATTTGGATTGATTTATATTAGGCTGTGTATTACTGGCGACATTTTGCGAAGTGTGAAGGATGGTTTGGATGCTCCGATATCAACACAGACAGCGTCGCGTCGCGCCGATTGGTTGATGCAGGTTTGTAATCAAGCCATCCGTTGCGAAGGCTACCCTTAATAGCGCACCATTGTCACCATCGCTTATAATTGTGTTGTACCAGAGCTGCGTGAACTGCAGAATGGAACAATTTAATATTCAGCGATGAATCCCGTTTCTGCCTCACCAATGATGGTCAACTTGTGAGTGTCTGGTGGCCACGTGGCCATCGGGCGGATTTCTCTGCCGTTGTGGAGCGCCACACAGTCCGTCAATCTGCGGTCATGGTTTGGGTGCTACTAGTGCCAATAGCCGCTCTCTCTACCACACAATACAGCCACATTAACGACACACTACTGCGTTGATGAGGCGCTGTGGCCCGTGGCAATACCACACCTGCAAAGCGTCCCAAATACACATTTTCAACAGGACAATACCCGGCCACATACAGCTCAGATCAGTCTCAGTGGTTTGCAAGGTGTGCAGCTGTTTCCTTGGCCAGTCCGATCTCCCGATCTCCCGATCGGTTGAGTGTCATTCCATCCCCACGATAATAAGATGAACTGCGGACTCGGATCAACAACACATGGTCCACCATATCCCAGGACATTATTTTGACACCCATCGAAACTTACTGATCATCCTGTAGTTTTGGCCACCGGAGGGTTGTCTGTATGCGAAAATTAAATCATTTGTCCTGCAACTGTTTAGCTATCCATACGTGCAGTTTGGTCGATTCTTGTGCATTACTTCATGGTGAGGCGTTTTACCTGTCAGGCAGTGTATTTGCAGTTGTATATTTTAAAATTTGCTTCTGACAGTCCTTGCAGTACGAGTGCATAAATACCACAGAATGAGAATTGTGATATATTAATATAATTATTTTTTGTTAATTACTGTAAATTA
>NQII01014886.1:0-20158 GCA_002778355.1 Clitarchus hookeri | reverse complement strand
AAATATGTAACATAATTAAGAAACAACCAAACACGTCATATATGGTGTGATTTTTCAAAGGTTCGATTCAAAAAGTTTAAATAATCCGCGAATTGACTATGTCTACAAGGTAAGATTAAGATAGGTATATTGAGTATATATATAAAAAAATTTTAATTATGCGATTTGTAATTTCTGTATTTTTCTATAAACGTGGTTTTATTAACAGGGAATTCTATACGAAGACAAATACAAAATAATACAACACGCCCGCCTTCATCGGGTCTTCTGTCGAATTTGATAGCAGATGACACAAAATTCCAAGTAGAAAAGTCAAAAGTAAGGAGGGTAAGAAATAGGATTGTGGGGCAAAAAGCATAGAGAAACACACCACAATGCCATAGACGTCTTGATTTGTTTCCAAGAAACATGGTCACGGTTTTTGTTCCGTTGCTCAGTGCGGTTAAGCATGTATCTTTTAAAATGGAGCAACGTTCGGCGAGTTTTCTCGTGACTGAGTTGCATTCTCACAAGGAAAGAAAGACGACCCAGGGGGCCAGCTGGCAGTGGCGGGTATAACGGAAAGCCCAAGGCGGATAACATTCCAGAGGGCCCGTTTTTGTGTACGGGTACTTTAATCATTTTCCAAGAGATCTTTAATATTCAAAAACTGTTACAAGTAAATTACGTTCATTTTTTACATCATGTTTTACATCATGTATCATCAATTTCATGAGATGATACAAAACGTCGAGTACTTCATTTAAATGATCAACATTTGCATGTAATATACATGTAGCATTGAACGAATGACTAATAACATTTTTTTTTTTTTTGGAATATATAAATTATTGGCAATAAAGTTATTTAGAGTATTTTAACCGAGCTTCTTTCTTCTTGAGTTTCTTGTTTGAAAATGAATAGGGTGTGCCCCGGACTCGCTGTTGCTGTGTTCGCCTGACGCTCACGTGTCCAAACTGCGACTATCCGTTGGCGGGACTTTTAAAATCGAACTGTCGTTTGTTCGAAAATGTTGCATGCTTACAAAAATATTTTACTTAACAGTCCGAATTGTAGAATAAATATTTCCAAACATTATTTGAAGGAAGAGTGAAGGAAAAAAAAAGGGCGTAGACGGTGGCAAATGCTAAATGTCTCCTGTTATGGCGGATGAGTCTCAGCAATCTTGCATTCGTGGATTTTTCGCCGCAACCTGCTGTTCAGATATTGTCTCGTGGTTTACACTTTACACGTCGATAAAGCAAAACGCATTTAATTTTCGTATTTTTAAAACAGTTGTTGTTTCACTGCTGTTGTTACTTTCATTTACATAACCGTCCACGAGAAATATAATTAGGGACACCAGATTTTCGCGAAAATATTTCGTGACCATTGAATTTCACAACACTTCAGCTCAGATCCACTTTCTTGATTGGATGATTTACGTGTTACGCGTATTATTTGTCTGCTCGCGAATAACAGAAGCACACTACAGGAATAACCTAATTATAATTAGCCAGCCGAGTAAGAAAATGTTTCCTCGCAAAGACACGCGACCAATCAGCAAAAGAAAACTGCTGATATACCAGTAGGGCATTGAAATATAACATGCGCGGATATTTTTCCGCGAAATTCGAGTGTCTTAAATATTATCATTTTTCGTCTCCTTGGCTATCGCCAGTTAAAAAATATTGAAGCAGTGAAGCTGTAACAATTTGATAAAGGCCAAGAAACTGTTATTTATAGGATACCGTGCAAAAAGTTTCGTTAAACATTTTGTAATAGAAATTATACCGAAAAGGATGATTAGTAGGGGCAGTGATATTTTGCGAAAAGATTTCTATACAAGATACAGTTCAAAGTACCGTGGGGTCGCCCAGCATTTTTGATTGGCTGAAACATGTTCTGGTCCGTATCAACTGTTTGCGCACGAATCAAGAAGGTTCAGTGTCGGAGTTACAGAATCCTGAGTGGCTCGGTCAAGAGCGGAAACAACACCAGCAGCCAATCGAGACACGACAACAGCTGAGGTGTTTATATAATGTTGAGGTCTACCGTGCGCTCCGATTTTTGCGCGAAAAATCACTGGTCCTAATGATTAGAGACCTGGGAATTTCGCGGATTCACGTGTCAGCAAGCCAGACTCCATGATCATTTGTTTACTCGATCCTCAGTTAGTTGTTTATTTGCTGATGGTCCAGTTTTACCTCAGACCACGTAGCACGGGTTTCAGTCCTCGTTTTATTGCAGGTTAGTTATTGGATAACATTCGCCGAGGGCGTGTCTTACAAACTGCGACCCAATGGACAAGCAAGTCAAATGTCCTGAGATGAATTCGCGTAATTTTCAAGTCTCTGAAGATGATCAGTCGAAGACGGCGAGTAGGTGGTGGTTTATCTTAACTTCGGCACTGGAGCTGGAATGTGCGCGGCCTGGAGCTTGTTCATCGCGGCTGAAGCGTGTGAATCAGTGTCGCGAGGCTAACCTTCGCTCGGGTTATGTTTTTCTTCCTCGTCGTCGACCGCCGAGTGACTCACGTGCGCGGTTATGTAACCTCGGCTGCGGCAATGAATCGCCCAGGCTGACTCAACATACTGTAGCCCTTCTTCCACTGGAACATCTTCGCTGCGAGGTTGACAAAGCACGTCGTCCCGGCTTCAAGGTCATCACCACTGAGACACTTCCCGGGTGTAGACTGGAGGGAGGGAGGTTTCGGGTTAAACTACCCTCCTCCCCCTCCTTTCTTTACCCGGAAATATGTTGGACATTTCAACATTTATAGTTATTGATTAGTATAATAAGAAATTAGGTTAATAAGACAGTATAATAAAACAGTAAAAATAAGTAAAATAAAAAATACCGCTGTCTACATCTATCGTTTTCCAGCTCAAAAAAATGTATAGGCAATGCTTTATCAATAAATAAACCCCGCCCCAAAAAAACAATTCTGGCTACGCCATTGGCCATAGTGGTGTTTGAATCCGCCATTCAGGTTACTAAATCAACCACGCAAGGAACCTAAATATTTGGGGACTTGGATCTGTGCTTCCGGTAAGGCATTATTGGGAGATTGATACGAGAACCCCAGATTTAATAGAAACTTTCTGAGTTGTGTTGGGATGATTGGATGGGAAGTCGATGGCCTAATAATATCTGCAGGGTTCGCAGATGAGTGGTCTTAAGAATGAAAGTAGTGCTGCCACTGTACCCCACTGGAGATAGGTTCTGGGAGGTTGGTAGTGGNTTACAAAAATATTTTACTTAACAGTCCGAATTGTAGAATAAATATTTCCAAACATTATTTGAAGGAAGAGTGAAGGAAAAAAAAAGGGCGTAGACGGTGGCAAATGCTAAATGTCTCCTGTTATGGCGGATGAGTCTCAGCAATCTTGCATTCGTGGATTTTTCGCAGCAACCTGCTGTTCAGATATTGTCTCGTGGTTTACACTTTACACGTCGATAAAGCAAAACGCATTTAATTTTCGTATTTTTAAAACAGTTGTTGTTTCACTGCTGTTGTTAGTTTCATTTACATAACCGTCCACGAGAAATATAATTAGGGACACCAGATTTTCGCGAAAATATTTCGTGACCATTGAATTTCACAACACTTCAGCTCATATCCACTTTCTTGATTGGATGATTTGCGTGTTACGCGTATTAGTTGTCTGTTCGCGAATCACTGACGCACACTACAGGAATAACCTAATTATAATTAGCCAGCCGAGTAAGAAAATGTTTCCTCACAAAGACACGCGAAAAATAAACAAAAGAAAACTGCTTATGTACCAGTAGGGCATTAAAATATAACATGCGCGGATATTTTTCCGCGAAATTCGAGTGTCTTTAAATATTATCATTTTTCGTCTTCTTGGCTATCGCCAGTTAAAAAATATTACAGCAGCGAAGCTTTAACAATTTGATAAATGTCAAGAAACTGTTATTTATAGGATATCGTGCAAAAAGTTTCGTTAAACATTTTGTAATAGAAATCATACCGAAAAGGATGATTACGAGGGGCAGTGATATTTCGCGAAAATATTTCGAGACAAGATACAGTTCAAAGTAACGTGGGGTCACCCAGCATTTTTGATTGGCTGAAACATGTTCTGGTCCGTGTCAACTGTTTGCGCACGATTCAGGAAGGTTCAGTGTCGGAGTTACGGAATCCTGAATGGCTCGGTCAAGAGCGGAAACAACACCAGCAGCCAATCGAGGCACGACAACAGCTGAGGTGTTTATATAATGTTGAAGTCTACCATGCGCTCCGATTTTTGCGCGAAAAATCACTGGTCCTAATGATTAGAGACCCGGAAATTTCGCGGATTTACGTGTCAACAAGCCAGACTCCACGATCCTGTGCGTACTCAAGCCTCAGTTAGTTGTTCATTGGCTGATGGTCCAGTTTTACCTCAGACCAGGTAGCACGGGTTTCAGTCCTCGTTTTATTGCAGGTTAGTTATTGGATAACATTCGCCGAAGGCGTGTCTTACAAACTGCGACCCAATGGACAAGCAAGTCAAATGTCCTGAGATGAATTCGCCAAATTTCCGAGTCTCTGAAGATGATTAGTCGAAGACGGCGAGTAAGCGGTGGTTTATCTTAACTTCGGCACTGGAGGTTGTGCTGGAGCTGGAATGTGCGCTGCCTGGAGCTTGTTCATCGCGGCTGGAGCGTGTGAATCAGTGTCGCGAGGCTAACCTTCGCTCGGGTTATGTTTTTCTTCCTCGTCGTCGACCGGCGAGTGACTCACGTGCGCGGTTATGTAACCTCGGCTGCGGCAATGAATCGCCCAGGCTGACTCAACATACTGTAGCTCTTCTTCCACTGGAACATCTTCGCTGCGAGGTTGACAAAGCACGTCGTCCCGGCTTCAAGGTCATCACCACTGAGACACTTCCCGGGTGTAGACTGGAGGGAGAGAGGTTTCGGGTTAAACTACCCTCCTCCCCCTCCTTTCTTTACCCGGAAATATGTTGGACATTTCAACATATATAGTTAGTGATTAATAAAATAAAAAATTATGTTAATAATACAGTATAATAAAACAGTAAAAATAAGTAAAATAAAAAATACCGCTGTCTACATCTATCGTTTTCCAGCTAAAAAAAAATGTATAGGCGATGCTTTATCAATAAATAAACCCCGCCCCAAAAAAAAATTCTGGCTACGCCATTGGTCATAGTGGTGTTTGAATCCGCCATTCAGGTTACTAAATCAACCACGCTAAGAACCTAAATATTTGGGGACTTGGACCTGTGCTTCCAGCAAGGCATTATTGGGAGGTTGATAGGAGAACCCCAGATTTAATAGAAACTTTCTGAGTTGTGTTGGGATGATTAGATCGGAAGTCGATGGCCTAATAATATCTGCAGGATTTGCAAATGAGTGGTCTTAAGAATGAAAGTAGTGCTGCCACTGTACCCCACTGGAGATAGGTTCTGGGAGGTTGGTAGTGGGGCCTGGCTTTTGCCGAGGGACATTGTGAGCCCGAGATGAGGGCGGCAAGGCCGGGAACAGAAGCCGGGTCCTCAAGAAGGAGCGGCCGAGTGAGAGGCGTGTAGTCACAGCGTGACGAAGTAGCGAGCGTGCTAGAGGACGGAAGCGGTCTGTATCCTCAAGGACGTGTCTCCGGTAGAGACCAAGCCGTCCAGGAAGGCAGGAGGTGGCGTCCAGCGGCTACAACCAGCCGGGAAACACGGTCCCCGGATGTACGGCATCGCTGGGAAGTTGCACCCACGTGTCGGGGAGTGTACGCCAAGTGTGAGTCAGAGCGGGGCACTCGTTCTCCTGGGCATCCTCGCGACCACGTATCGCGAATGTTTCGCACAAGCGTCGAAATCACGTCCAGAGTTCAGCAGTCGGTTCCGATCCGGGAGGCTCTGAGCCTCGCAGTGTGCAGTTGTACCTNGAGAGAGAGAGAGAGAGAGAGACAGGGACACGCCACGTCAGCTCAGCGCCTTGCGCGTAAAGGAGAACATATATTTGATGTGCGTACCTAATAAATACCTCCAGCCAATACTGTCTTACATACGATAGTAATTATTCTAACTGCCCTAATGTTTAAATTTTTAAATAACTGCTTTAATTTCATTTATTTAAGTTATAAAAGTTGTAAATTTTGTGGCTAAAATATTTTTGTATAAAATTAATAATTTAAAATAAATTAATAATTATGACAGTCTTGCTTGAGGAAGGAGAGTGGGGGGGTTGCATGATGTGCATTCTAAAATATACAAAACGAATATCACATTAATTACGAATAAAAGAGTATGTTATTTATTAATTATTTCAAACACTTAATTACGTAAATTCTAGCAGAATACTTTACAGTGTTACAGAATATGATTCGTTCTTCTTCGATATGCTACATAAATCGCACTAATGTGACAATTGCCGAGCGAGGTGGCACAGTCGTTACATTTTAGACTTGCGTTCGGAAGGACCTGGACCCGGCCACCCTGCTTCCCGACGTCACTCCAGGTGAACACTGGGGTGCTTCCTCGATTCCTCCCCCACTCCTGCTTCTCTGAACAACTTGCTCCGCCCATAACGACCTCGCTGACGACGCGCGGTTAGGCCCTACCCACCTGCCTACCTTATGTGACGATTTTGGTAGAATGTACACAATTTTGTAATAACTTCTGCATCCTGTACAGCGTGGTGATGCATTGCTAAATTGGATGATACTCTGCTAATTTAAGGGTGCTAGTCACCAGAAATTCATTATTTTACATTTGTGCGTAATACCTTCCAGTTTGAAGACATTGCTCACTTGCCTCAAATAAAACACTTTTAGAACCCGTAGTTTTTGCATTATGGCATATAAAACTCGTGGTTTTTGTGTTTTTGAGACTTAATAAAAGAAGAAAATTCTCAGAGAATTTAAAAAGTTTAAAATCGAGATGTCTTAGTTTATTTTAAGGATATAGTCAAATTTTGTTTATTTCATAAGAAAAATTGTTTACTGCCATAAATAGAAAAGTGCGAAAAATTCCCTTATTTTGATATATAAAAAAAATAGTAAGAAAACGATTCCATAATTTAAAAAATTCTTGAAGCAACTCATTGTACATAATTTTAATACGATTTTTCTTATTTCGTCAACTGAGGTAGTTTTTCTGGCTGTGCGTTCCAAAAACATTCAATTGTGAATTTTTACATGACATTATATAACAGAGATGCTGTCTAAAATATTTTTGCGCGAGGTAAGAGTAGTTGCAAGTAATGTATACAAGTCGAAGGGTATTTTGCACAAATATACCTTAATTAACTGTTTGTGGCCAATGCCTTTAACCCCTTAATATATTATCCCGGGTATACTCACTCGTTCACGTATGACGTGTTGCAGAGTAAGCAATATCATGGTCGGTGCTGTAGAAGGTCAGGCAGGAACTATCAACAATACAGACAACGTCGTTTTCGTGAATAATTCTATTGGGTGCTGCTAGCATATCAAAATTTTATTATTGGTTTCTGCCGATGCCGTGGAACAATATACATTATTTTAATTGGTTCCAGCCAGTAAGGTATTATAGTCTATTTGCGATTTCTTCACACTTTTTGAATCTAACGTCCAAAAAATCGCCCCACGTACGAAGTGTCTGGTTATTTTCTAAATATGAAATTTATCACAAGTGAATTATACTTCTGTTAAACGTAAAATGACCTTATTTTAATCCAATTAAAATTTTTAACTAACATTTTATTTATAAATGATAATACTTCATTTACAATTAATATGTATAAAAAATTTAAGAAAACATGTTTGTTGGTAATGCCTACTAAGAAATAGTTCTTATGCAGAATATATTACAACGAGTGCGCACGAATGCGGCGCGTTGCCTCTTTGGTGTGATTTTCTAGACTCGGTTAACCTTTCTTTGCGCGAGGCGGACAAATATCCTCGAAGTAAAAATTTAGCAGGGCTTTCAGAAAAGTTGGAAGTAACCGTGAATGAACTATACAAGGAATTCGTACGTACTTCTCAGGCCAAAAGCTCCTCTTTTTCAACACCTTCAAAGAAAAATTAGCACATTCAGACCTAGTGTACACTATTGAGTACATAACGTCATTAAATGTTGTTTTTTTTTTGCCTGTGCTGTACGCTGCGAGGTTTATTGGCCAATTATCTTCCCTGCAGATAGCTGATTCGTAAAACGTGTGTTCTAGTCCAGATCATGATTGGTTCATATTACTGAAGCCAAAATACAAAACCTACAGCTCATTGGCTGCGACGACGGAACAAGTGCTGTGTCGACTTCAGTAGAGCGCGCATCAGAAAACTTCTTGTTTGCAACACCTGAAACTGAAAATTATATATAGGGCCAGTGACTTTTCGCGTAAAAATCGGAGCACACAGTAGACTTCAATACTATATACACACCTCAGCTGTTGTTATACCTCCATTGGCTGCTGGTGCCGTGTCCGTCCTTGACCCAGCCACTCAGGACTAAGTAACTCCGTCACTGAACCTTCGTGATTCGTGCGCAAACTGTTAACACGGGCAATAACTTTTTTTTAGCAAATCAAAGAAGTTGGACGACCCTATAGTGTTTTGGACTGTATCTTGTCTAGAAATCTTTTCGCGAAATATCACTGCCCCTAATTATATAGGGTGTGAAAAGGTTCATGCGTGTGCAAGTGAAGGAGTTAAGGGTCATAATGTTGCTTGTCGGCGAGTCCNTGCCGTGTCCGTCTTTGACCAAGCCACTCAGGACTAAGTAACTCCTACACGGAACCTTCGTGATTCGTGCGCAAACTGTTAACACGGGCCAGAACTTTTTTTTAGCCAATTAAAGAAGTTGGACGACCCTATAGTGTTTTGGACTGTATATTGTCTCGAAATCTTTTCGCGAAATATCACTGCCCCTAATCATATAGGGTGTGAAAAGGTTCATGCGTGTGCAAGTGAAGGAGTTAAGGGTCATAATGTTGCTTGTCGGCGAGTCCNTATATAGGGTGTGAAAAGGTTCATGCGTGTGCAAGTGAAGGAGTTAAGGGTCATAATGTTGCTTGTCGGCGAGTCCGGCGCGGCGTAGGGACAGCCTCCGTCGGCCTAGCCGTCGGCGCTGGTGAACTGGTGACACAGAGACCATCTGCGGTGTCGGGCAGTTGACTCAGGGGGCGCCTCGCTCACTGAGTCACAGGCGCCCGCTGAGTCAGCCCTCGCCGGTATCTCCTCGGACATGCTGCCTTCCGCACTCTACCGTCTAGCCACGGTATCTTCACGCTTTTGGAATTAAAACACTTGAAGATTCAGGGCGCCGCGGGGAAGAGATTTGGGCGGCCCGTAACTGCGAGGTCTTGACAGTCGATGGGGAGGATCGAGGTGAGTATGGGGCAGCGCCGCCAGTGGCATCGTCCGGCAAGATTACCACATCCGGTGAGCCGGCCGCGGGGGTTGAACCCGGTTCGCCTTGCTAGGAGGCGAGAGCAGGCTAAACCACTCAGCCACCGCGGTGCCCCGGCGGTGATGGAGAATGTCGATGCGAGATGGCATGTGCTCGACACGGAAGCAGGTGGATGCGGTGACACACGGGAGGCGGATGCTGTGGGTAGTGACCTTGGGGCGGCTGAGTCAAGGTGTGCCGTGTAGTACTACCTGGCTGACTCAAGTCTCCCTCCCTCGCGCCGAGCTGTTCATTCATGCCTCTAGCCCACGTCGTGTGACTAGCGCCTCTGGAATGTCGGCCGTGTAACGACCTGGACACTATTCCCGTGTCAACCTGGCTGTCGAGATGTACTCCNTAGCGCCTCTGGAATGTCGGCCGTGTAACGACCTGGACACTATTCCCGTGTCAACCTGGCTGTCGAGATGTACTCCCGTCCATTCATTGAGCAAACACTCGGGCCTCTCACTCTCCGCTCTCAGGCCACGCTGGAATTGATAACTTCGTTACTTAGTAATTTGCGATCTGGTGTACGTCTCAGTTCCGATGATATCAGCTGCCACTTGTTAAGAGTCCATTCATGCTTATAGTCTATTCGAGGTTTCTTCACAATTTTCGAATCATTAAATAAGTCACCTATACAAACCATGGAAAATCGCAAAAAAATTTTTGAGTCAACATATTTTTTATAACACTATAACTAGTTTATTCTTTCGTGGTTGGATGAACAGGGTTTTGACTCGGATAAGTTATTTGCAGACCAATCACGAACGTTGCCCAATGAAATCGGGTAGTATATTCATGCATGCATGACAGCCTATAAGAAAATAAAATTGTCGGACATGTGTGCGGTACGTTTAATCTTAGCAAACAGTCAACTTTTCCCGCAATAAACCATCATCTCTAGTCACGTATCACAAGCGTTTTTTACCTGTGTTCACAAAAGTAACCTGTTTTGATTAAATTTAAATGTCTTTTTTATCTGTAAATTACCTTTTTTTTGTTTAAAAATGCGTAATATGGACAAATAAGTGAGATAACACGTGTGTTGGTAGCGCCTAATAAGAAATAGTTCTCATGCAAAATATTATTACAACTGAGTGCGCACGAATGCGGTGCGTTGTCCTTCGGTGTAATTTTACAGACTTGGTTAAACTCAGTTTGCACGAGGCGGAGGAATATCCTAGAAGTAGAACTTTAGCAGGGCTTCAGAAAAGTGTGAAGTAACCGTGAATGGATTATACTTCACACTTTTCTGAAGCCCTTTGCTAAAGTTCTACTTCCAGGATATTCCTCCGCCTCGTGCAAGCAAAGCTTAACCACGTCTAGAAAATTACACCAAAGGGACAATGCACCGCATTCGTGCGCACTCAGTGTAATAATATTTTGCATAAGAATTATTACTTAATAGGCATTACCAACGTACAAATTTGCCCACTGTTTTATTCATATTAATAAAAAAAATATCATTTATAGATCAAATATAAATGTAATTTTAATTTAACAGAAAATGAGGTACGTTTATTTAAAGGCAAGTACGAAACTCTCGCCAGTCATACACGGAGTGATTTTTCGAAGGTTTGATTAAAAAAGTATGAAGAAACCGCGAATAAACTATAGCGATCGTAACAACATATATAAATTGTAACAAGAAAATATATTTTGAAGAAACGTAATACTTGCGTATTAACATATCTGCGACTTGGATGCAGTAGTCACATTAATTATCAGCGCGACATATCGACAATATTGAATTCCGATAAGAACGGGGAAATTTTCTTGTTTTCGTAAAGGTTCGCTACATTCATAAGACGAAATTTGAAAAAATACTCAATCGTTATTGTCTACAAAATTCGGACGCGTAACAATTTTGTTTACAATATCTGCCAGTTCAGTCTGTCTCGAAAAGGGTTGCCGGATATGTTCTTTGAATGATACTTGCAATGTGGGTAAATAGTAAAATGAAAAANTCTGTCTCGAAAAGGGTTGCCGGATATGTTCTTTGAATGATACTTGCAATGTGGGTAAATAGTAAAATGAAAAATCACTTCACACATGCGCGTGGCCACGTAATTAATGTGAAAGATACGCTTTGAGTACGTCTTGTAGATAAGGGACTTCCTTTCGTTTTTCGCTGTCAACCTAAGTGCCAGTAGCCCGGACATATTTACTGTACATTCATTGTTTGCGCGTATACGCCTTTATCAGCGAATACACTTCCTGGGAGTACGACTTTTTTTTGCCAGGAAAGATTAAAACCAATTATCTCGGCCCGTACAGTTTTGTTTTTATGTTAAGTTTTTTCTAAGATAAAAAATTGCGATAATGGTCAAAAATAGCACGTTCAGAGTTTGTCTGTGCAGTTTCTTTAATATGCAGGAGAAAAATAAGACTGGGCAGTCGTAGTTTAATGTAGTGGCTTTCATAGCGTGTAATAAGATTCCAGTGGTACGGATCTCATCTGCAGAGGAAGGCGTAACAGCGGAAGCCCTTGCGCGTAGGGGCGACGGGGCGCTGGTCGCGCGTCGTATTGTCGCCCGTATTGCCGCGCCTCGAAAGCGAAACATCATAAGATTTCGGGGCCGTGTTCTCTTAACTGGTGACACGCCGGACAGTATGTGCTTTAAAATACGCGCTGTCAGCGGCAGTGCATTTTTTTCCCGCGCAGTTTGATTTCAGAAGTGGTTAGTGAAGCGCGTAAAACGCTGCGAAGTGAAGTAGACAGAGGTCGGGGAGCCGCAGATGAGTCACGTCGATCAGCAGTGCAGGGACGTAAGTTGGTCGTCTCGCGCGAGTGCGACGGAAGGGAGCGGACCGCATATTGCGCGGTGTTGCCGGGAACAGTCCACCAGGTCAACTAGCCCGGACAAAGAGGAGCCAGCTCCGCGCCGTGAGTCACAGCCACTTGTCACCTCGGCGCGCGCATTGAGAACACCGCTCGCCGACCACGCCGCAGTGGGTCGTGCTAACCAGACTCCGCACTGCGCTACTTAACCCACGCAACACGCTCACTCCGATGGTCCCGACCTCTACACCAGCAAATTCCCGTACACACGCCGAACCTGAACAATTTCCGCTACTAATATTCACAATCAGCAGAGACACTATCGCTTCGCATTATAAAACGGCTCCAAGCTAGACTCCACAGTCATTTACATACTCGAGCAGAGGCCACTTGTTCATTGGTTGTCGCCTCAGGCGGAACCACTCTTCTCTTCTGAGTATTTTCTATTGGCCCCGAGTCCCGCAGTGCGTGTTGAATGAGTGGAGGGGAGGTTCAATTACATGCGTACAGCTAACACATGTTGGTATTGAATTATAGCGACTGTAATAATCAGAGGCCTAAACATTTTGCTGGTATATATATTATGAAGACAAGCTAGACTTCAAATACGCGTACTTTTGACTTTCTTTTCTAATTGGATCGCAGTTTGTACGACGCCCCTTTGACAAATTAGAGACAGCAACTGACCTGCAAGTAAACAAGTACCGAATCCCTTGCTACCAGGTCCGAGGTAAAACTGTATCACCCGCCGATGTACAACAAACTGACGCTCGAGTACACACAGGATTGTGGAGTCGCTTGTGTTGCCGAATGAATCCGCGATGAACTCCGGACGTCCAACGATGGCGCCTAAGGAGGTCAGCCGCAGAACACGTGGGGTAGTGTCATCGCCCTCCATCGGAAGGCGGATGACGTGGTGCCTGTGTGTGTGTGTGTCTGGCAGACGCACTTCCCTACCACAACCAGGTCGTCGCAAGGCGAGGGCCGGAAGTCTGGACACGATGGAGAGCTCACTCGTCTGGACCACGCCGCGGGGACAGGAAGTAACAACGATCACAGAGCGGTCGGTGTGCA
Organism: Clitarchus hookeri; assembly: GCA_002778355.1. Classification (NCBI taxonomy): domain Eukaryota; kingdom Metazoa; phylum Arthropoda; class Insecta; order Phasmatodea; family Phasmatidae; genus Clitarchus; species Clitarchus hookeri. The sequence continues at coordinate 6,928 of NQII01014886.1, read as the reverse complement.
CTCACAGAGCAGAGACGAAGTACAGTCGCACACGCCAGCAATATGGCGTCACTTGCCACCAGCATATAGGTTATGTTAGCCAATCGTTAGGGACACCCGATTTTCGCGAAAAGATTTCATGACCTGTTGTATTATTTCATGACACTGTAGCTCAGATCCACCTAGAGTATTGAGGTCAGCCCGTGCTACTCCTTCCTTTTTATCATGGGTTCTCCATTTCGGTGTGCTAATACTTCAGCCCTAAAATGGTCCCTTTCCATTCTCTTGAATTTCTTTACATTGAAATTCAGTCATTGGGCCCTCTGGCCGTAAATGAGTCGACCGGCCCGCCACCTGTCGCCTCTGTCGTGACTGCCACGAACTACGAATTTCCGGGGAGGTGGATACCCCTTTTAGCAAAACTTGGCACAGGGCACGTTCGGGAGTTTCCCACGGTTGTCAATCCCAACCATGGGATTGCCCAGCGGTACCACGAGGAGGCGTGGGTTCCCTTTGACTGGCAGAGGCTGCAACTTGCGCTATACCAGTCCTTCCTGTAGCTAAGTTTCCTGCCAGCCTATGATATTAGGGGTGGCAATACCCCTGACACAATTGTCGGCTAGCAGGATTCTCTCCGCCTCCAAAGTGGCACTCGCAAGCCGAGAGGGGAAGCCCCCTTCCGTAGTCGAGGCTATCCCCACCAGGTTCTTGAAACACAACCGCACTGTGTGCAGAGGAACTCAATCAGCACACAGCTGCCAATCAGACGCAAGACCAACTTCTCGACCCTCGCGCAGCCAATCAGAGAATGGATTCGCCAATAAAAGCAACCGCCACGTCTTTTCGACTCCGTGTAATTATTTACCCTGTATTGCAACCATACACTAAATATGAAGCAGGCCGATTTTAGCCTTCTGCATGTGTCCACAACATTGACCCACCCATAAATAGGCAGTACGACTGTTGAACACACATTAACGGGTTTGTTTACTTAAGAAATTTTAGCGCACCGACACTTTTAAATATATATAATAAATTGAATATCTTATACTAGCATTACAACTATGGCATAGGATGTGTACAGACACCTCATAGCTTTTGCTCACATAATCTATGCTACAATCTCATGTACTAGCCACGTTGTTTCTGGTAGTACTATTGGCAGAAAAGCAGTCGAATGTTGGAGCATGGAGATAGATTGCTACGTAGCTAGCGTGCACACTCTACCTAAATATTCTTTCTACGCGTGGCACTTCCCGAAGTTCGAAAGCGCGACATTTGTTCAGGTTGGCACACCGTAACACAATTTTGTTTTTTCGGGCTGGGAAATTATAAGAAATGTAAATATTTTACAAAGTTGCTCATTCTTACAGTTATATGCGTTTGAAAAAACAGAAAGTCAAAGAAATAATTCCGGTATTAGAAGATGTTTACCTAACACTTTTAATTCAAAACTAAGACGCAGAACTACGTACATTCACTGCGTCGTTGCCAACTTTACTGGGTGTATGCGAGTCAGCGTACTCGTTAAAATATACGCAAGTAAGAGCAGTGACATTTTCCAACAGTTGATTTAACAAATGCTCACTTTACCATGAACAGCCTTTACCGAATTTTACTACAGACTCTCCACTGATAAAATAATAGTGTCACCTCTTAAAGTGTCATAGGTAGAGCTAGTGTTTTTTCGTGAAAAAAAATATGAGTACACAATATAATTCAATACTTTAAGCACCTAACAGCAGTTTTTCTACTGCCATTGGTTGCTGTCTGCTTGAGAAGGCGTTTTGCCGGGCCACTCAGAATACGGCAACATCGGCACGGCTCCTACGCGATTCGTGTGCAGACAGTTAACACGCGTCAAAAAAGTTATCCAGCCAATCAAGATGGCTAAACTTTCCTACAGCATTTTAAAATATAACTTGCCTTTTAAATTTTTTTGCGAAATTTCACCATTCCTCGTCTAAGGTATATGTGTAGGCGCAAGATGAGAAACACTGCACGCCAGTTCAGAGCCTCACGCGTAAAGGCGATCATGCATTCGGAGCGCGCACCTAGGTCGCCCTTAGCGCCCCCACGTGAAGTTGGGACTCGTCGCCGGGCAGTGTTCGGCGGCAGCACCCCGAGACAACACGCCGGGGCGGAGGCCCTGGACGGCAGGCGGGTTGTAGCTCTGGCGTTATCTCGCCGATTAGATAGCGACAAGACGGGCGCGATGCGCCGCTCAGGCGGGGCCTCGAGATGCCGCTGTCACAACACGCGCGCTCGAATATACAGAAACGCGTGGCGAGGCCACGCACGCAATCAAAATGGCCGTCGTGGCCAGCAGCAAGGCGGAACGCAGTCGTTTAGATTGTATATAAGATGTTGTATTACGTCTTTCACCATGGTAACCAGCTGCTATAGCTGCTCCAAAAAACCTGTGACCTCTTTGGTACAGTACTTACTGCAGCAGTTTATTTATTGATTCACTATATATTAATGGTGGGTTTGCTACCTTTTTGCTGTTTATTTCTTTTAATTCTTTAATATCGGGTTTCTGTGCTAATTATGAGTTTTATTTCAAAAGAATTATTGCTTTGTCTACCTTAAAACAGTTTTATATTACATTATATATATATATATATAACAAACACTATATACTAGTTTATTAAGCGGCCACTCGACAAATATGGTATCTTCCATATCACCACGCCCATCCTCACGAAAAAAAATTAATTATTTCACTTCAGTATACTTATTATTCCATATGAAAGGGAACTCCAGTAAACACGAGTTTGAAGATTCTTGTCCTCAGATCTACCCGCGAAATTTTCCGAGCCCTTGCCAATAAAGAAATAAGAACTTCAGACATGTGCAAAGCGCACAGACTTTTTCTAAAGTAAACCCGCAAGCTTCGCCTGCGGGTTGATCACGAAAAAAAAGGTGAAAACATGTATACGACCTACAGTCTAAAGTAAACCCTGAGGGCCGTACCTTTGAAGTTGGATCTGAAGAAGTAGTTTATTACAACTGCTGGAGATAGAACACTGAGTGTGTGGATGACATGCAAAGTTGATTTGTGACGTGCGGATTAATAAATTCGTCTTTTAAAACGCAAGTATGCTACAGCTTCATGCAAATTATGTCAAATAAGAGTAGTAACCGTGATTATTTATTCCATGACGGCGACGGACAGGTGCTGTGGTGTTTACTGATCTTTGTTCCGTTACTCATTATCCAGACACGGAACGTTTACACTTTACAAATTTTCTCCATTGAATTTGATAAACAAGTGTTTCAGGCCNCATTGAATTTGATAAACAAGTGTTTCAGGCCCAATTTAAAATACGTGTACCGCCCTTAGGATTCACTTTAGAACAAGTCCTAGATGTGTACCGCCCTTAAGGTTCACTCTAGAACAAGACCTAGACGTGTTTTCTCCCTTCTTCGTGGTTGACCCTCAGCCGACGTTCATTGGTCTAACTTAGATGCATATACTGGAAGACAGACAGCAGACCACCAGTGACCCCGCGATGACCCGCGGTCTCTTGGCATCACGGCCACGGTACGAGGTCACTGAGCGAGCTGAAACGAGACACTAAGCAGGACTTCTAACAGTGCTCATTCGAATGTTGACCAACTGCGCATTTTTTTCCCCCCACTCTGAGACTTCTTACTCATGTGAGCGCTGAGTTGTGTGGAGAGTGAAGGTCCTGTGTTCGCCGGAGGATCGGGTGTCGTGATACTTACACGCTGCGCCACTCGTCGAGGTTGAGAAAAAGTGCGCGGAGGCCAGAGGAGTCTGCTCTCTGTCGGCGTGAGCGCCCGAACCACGTGGAGACTCCGGCCCGGGGTCGGACAACGACGCTCTGTTGACGCGCGCTAGTGGCCGCCTCGGACAAGAAGAAAAAAATGAAAAGGGGACTGCTAGAGGATGTTAGCCGGGGCAGAAGAAGTGGGAGAGGCGTTGTTGTGGCGGCCATGTGCGTCACCAGACGCCCAGCAGACGGCACAGGAAGACGCACCACCGCGCGGGCGACGGCGGCAGAGTTCTTGCCCCCCGGCTGTCTGGTCACGTCGGAGGACTGGATGCCTCACAACTCAGGCTTGGTCCACGTGCACGCCAACCACGCCGAGCAGACACAGCTGAGATCTAGCAGCCAATCACGTACCGTCCTCGTTTTCCTCATGAGTCATGCCGAGAAGTTGAGCTCACGCCGATATTTCTGCTTGTGGAAGGAGCATACTTCGCCGATATTTCCCATAACTCAGTTGTTCCACGTGTTTTATGCAACTGATTTATTGAGTAACCAACGCGTATTGATGAAGTTGTAAAGAATACTTCAATATATGTATATTTATTAGGAAGTACGTGAACATAAACTTTAATTTTATTCGCCACTCGTATTAAATAAACGTAGGCTGTAAATGAACTGCCAATTATTACTAAAACGTATTTTTTTTTAAGTAGCTTATAAAACTAAATTACAGTCTCTTGAAAATCATTGAGCAGCATAGTCACTAATTTGGAATCCTGGCATTGAAAATAACGAATGCGACCGCGTCGCCATAAACAACCTGCAAACTAATTCTAGTAGAGTACCGTAGAAAAAATCTGTTCGTTGCAACGCCTAAAGCAATATGTTGATGTGTGAGTGAAAGGGATAGTAATATTCATAGTTCTTCTAGCGAAGCAGTGAAGAATGCTAGTTTTCAAGGTCAAAGTAGTTTCCATACAGAATGGCGTGGTTTGTGTGGCGGAAGGGACGGCAGGTGTAACTGCAGGGGTGCCAACAGCAGAAAGACTGGGGGGGGAGGGTGTAAGCGCCGCCGTGCGGGACAGATATCTCTCGCCGTGACCCACATAACTGACCCCGCGGGCAGCAGCTGACCTCCGCCGCAACTAGCCCACTCTTGCCTCACTGCCTCCAACTACTGTACCTAGCTGCTACAGTGCGCGCACGGGCTACTCGGCCACCTGGCCCGCTGGAGACGACCCAGTGACGGCGACACGGCAACTGTGTTTGTTCACTGACTCGTAGGCTAGACTCCGCCCACAGTCCTTTGCATACCAAAGCATCAGCTCGCAGTTCATTGGCTGCTGCGCTGCCCCAGTGAGTGGCCAGTTATAGCCCACGACATTTAGCACAGAATTGGGCTCTTTTCTTCTTGGGGGGTTGTTATCGACCCCAAGTCTTCAACGGCTTCTCTAATAAAATGTAATCCAATAGATAGAGATGGTGATTTATAGAGCCAGTGATTTTTCGCGAAAAAAAATTCTGAGAACGGGGTAGACTTTAATACTCTAAGCACAGACAGAAATTTTTATTTGGCTGTTAGTCGCCTTTTGCATGAGAAGCCGTTTCTGTTTTTAACCGGACCAATTATAATTCAACTACTTTGGCAGTAAACCAAAGTGATTCGCGTACTAAGAGAAACTTATTGTAGCCAATCGAGAAAGGTAAACAACCTCACAGTGTTTTGAAGTATAACTTGTCTCGAAATCTTTTCGCGAAATTTCACTGCCCCTAGTGATTTATAGTCAAAATGCGGGACATGTTAGATTGTAACGTGCAATGCACACGTCTGCGACATGTCTTCCCTCCCTGGCTGCAGGGCGTGAGCTACTATTTCCTTGTTCGACTGGACCAGTGGCACACTCACGAAAGTAAGTCACATCAAATTGTGTTTACTTGTATTATGAACATTGTTTTTCGTAATGAGTATCACAGATAGTGACTGTTTCGTAATCATTATTTTCGATCTCCCACATTCGCAACACGTCGTCGTATGCTCAGCGTACCTAACGAGCTGGTGAACGAAAACTTCTTCGTATGAATATTAAGTTTCCCAACTTTCGACTTTCCGTTCCTAGAACGTCACCTGCCGGAACCCTGTGTCAGCTATGTTAAATGCATTATTTCCCTGACATCGATGTGTTGGAGCGAGGCATCGAGGAAGCCACGCATGAAGAAACGAATCACGTGTGTTCTGTAGAATTGCGCCACATCGTACAGATGCATACACAAACAGGGAAGATACAAAGGTGTCGTCTGACAACTAGAACTCTCTCGTGAGGCAAACTACACGGCCTATCGATGCTGCTCTTTAACGAACACTGAATGACAACCAGGGATATGACACGATTAAGGAGAAACCGAGGCAGGCTCTAAACAATCGCTCCGCCATTCTTCTGGAAAACTACTAGGGAAGTCCACACCTCTGCCAACCGAACTCAAGACTTCTCGAAATCTGCTCAGGTATGCCAACTGCACGACTAGCCAACTGCACGACTAAATGCCATTGGCATGTTGATGCTGTCTCATTTCCTCAACGGTGCAGTCACGCTTTTAATAAAACTGCAGTGTTATCGAATAATCGNCGAGAAGTTGAGCTCACGCCGATATTTCTGCTTGTGGAAGGAGCATACTTCGCCGATATTTCCCATAACTCAGTTGGTTCACGTATTTTATGCAACTGATTTATTGAGTAACCAACGCGTATTGATGAAGTTGTAAAGAATACTTCAAAATATGTATATTTATAATGAAGTACGTGAACATAAACTTTAATTTTATTCGCCACTCGTATTAAATAAATGTAGGCTGTAAATGAACTGCCAATTAATACTAAAACGAATTTTTTTTTTTAAGTAGCTTATAAAACTAAATTACGGTCTTTTGAAAATCATTGAGCAGCATAGTCACTAATTTGGAATCCTGGTATTGAAAATAACGAATGCGACCGCGTCGCCATAAAAAACCTGCAAACTAATACTAGTTGAGCACCGTACAAAAAATCTGTTCGTTGCAACGCCTAAAGCAATATGTTGGTGTGTGAGTGAAGGGGATAGTAATATTCATAGTTCTTCTAGCGAAGCAGTGAAGAATGCTAGTTTTCAAGGGCAAAGCAGTTTCCATACAGAATGGCGTGGTTTGTGTGGCGGAAGGGGTGGCAGGTGTAACTC
>NQII01014885.1:3444-17019 GCA_002778355.1 Clitarchus hookeri | reverse complement strand
TGGATATTATGAGTGTGCCAGATAATAGTACAACTGGCTATATTTTGGAGGTAACATGTCTTGCTGCATGAAGGTAACAAAGACCTGCCATTCATACCCACCAACCAGTGCCCTCCCAGGTCAAAACACGATAAATTGATTACAATGCTGTAAGATCAGAGAAATCATACATTACAGAAACTTAAAACATGCAATTAAACATGGTTTCCAACTGAGGGATATTCACAGAGTCCTTGACTTTGAACAGACAGCATGGTTGTTACCATACATTGATATGAATACNACAGACAGCATGGTTGTTACCATTCATTGATATGAATATCAAGAAATGCAAAGCAGCTACTAATGTCTTTGAATGTGATTTCTACAAGCTGGTGAACAATTCTTTTTTTTTTGGTAAGCTCACAGAAAATAAGAGAAAACATCGAAGGATGGAACTTGTGTGCAATGAAAAGCGACATAAGAAACTTGTTTCAAAGCCTGCCTTTAAGGATCATTCGTCTTGAAAAATAAACTGTTCTTCTTGATAAACCTCCCTGTGCTGGTTCTTCTGTATTTGATGTTTCGAAATTACTCATGAAGTATCAGAATGAACTTGAACTCGCTTACACAGATATGGATAGCTTCATATATCGAATCACCACTGATGACTTCTACCAAGACCTGGCTGATGACACAGTGTTCAAGTCAGAGTTCGATACCAGTTCTTATGCTAACACACATTCTTGCTACTAGCCAATCAATACTAAAGTTCTTGGCAAATTTAAGGACGAGTGTGATGGTGAAATTATGGAAGAGTTTGAAGGTCTTAGACCCAAACTGTACAGCTACAAATGTAAGAGCAAAATTATGAAAAGAACCAAAGGAATACAGCACTGTATGATAAAGAAAATTAAATTCAAAGCTTATATGGAGGTGTTGATGCAGCAACACCTTTTACATTTAAACGTAAGCACAATTAGACCACATCGCCACAATTTGTACACTGAATGAACAAACAATCTGGCGCTTTCTTGTATGGACAACAAGAGACAAATACTAGAATACTAGGTGATGGAATTTATACTCTTCCATATGGATATGTTCGACATTGAAATAATGATGTACACTTATTTTGGGGACCATAACTAGTTTGGTGTATTTACAAATGTGTCAACAATTTTGTAAAGTGTCTGTATTGCATATTATGTATATATTTTTTCTGTCATTATTCACTCTTGAAAGTTGACCTGGCACAACACTGGAGTTGGTGCAAGTGGAATTTTTCATCTTATCAGATGTGACACCACAATATAATAATAAATGCTACACTATAGCTCATGTATGAGGAATTGACATCAAGTCAGGTTTGTTAAATACTGACATTATGGGCATATATCTTCAGCCTGTTGTGTCATTTTGGCACTGACTACAATATCCTAGTACTATACATTTTTGTCCTATATTAGCACTGGTTGCATTCTATTATATATCGTACCATACTTGAATTCAAGACTTGTCAGCATTTTTAGCAAGAATTTCTGATGTTGTAACTCTGCCTGCACTAAATTGGTTCGGTAATGATTAGTCACCAGGGCTATTGTAGTGTTGCCAGCCCCGGATAAAATGGGGAGGGTAACATGCATCGAAGAGTTTTCCATTACATGTTGAAACATGTATCTTTACACAAGTAACCATCTCGTCGAGATTTGTCCATCTCGAGGTACTCATAATAAAATTTAAATGAAATAAAAAAGGTGTTGGATGAGGGCTATTATTTATAAGAAAGTTGATACATATGAAATTGATCATGTTACTAAAGTTTCTAAATATAAAAATATTTGTTTAGAAATTGAGAAAATTTGAGAAAATTTTAAAACACCAATTAAATATTTAATGTATCTATATTTTAAAAACAAGTTGATTTTTCTATAAATGTTCATTCTTTCGATAAACATAAAATATTAATCCTTTAAATATAACAGAAAAATTAAAAAGATAAACATAAATTTATTATACTTAACTAATCATAAAAATAGTCATTATTGTTGGATTAAAGAACTATCAAAATTAATTTCATCACAGTATAATAATCATGTAAGTAAAATTTTTCCTTGCGATAGACGTGTAAGTATACAGGATGATTCTAAAATCATGAGACAAACCTCGAAGGGTGGTAGATCTCACTAAAATAAAACAATTATTGTATAGGAATATATGGGTGGGAGTGACGCATTGAGGCACAAACACAAAAATAACACATGAAATGCAACACATTGCTTATTTACAACGTCGCTGCTAAATGCCCTTTTACAGCAATGTTTATAATAATTGCACGTATTGTTTAGGCATCATAAAACAATAAAATAAGCCCTTTGTATGCAAAGCCACACCAAACAATATGTTTACAACCAAAACAATCTAGTTGTGAGTATACCGAGGAGAGTTGTGACAGCTTGCCAAAACTCGCCTAGGTGCGCAAAACCTGCGCTTTATGCTACTTACAGATAATAGGGGTCTAGTATGGCTTCGTAAAACAAAATAAGTTTGCAGCAAGCTTACATGCTGGGCTTTATTTTTGCTATTGTTTGACTTCGAAGTGCAATATATGCTGTGGCAAGAAAACCAGCTGGCTGATGTAAGGTCGAGGTCGCTGGGCGAGTCAGTAGCACACGACGAGGAAGAATGGGAAGTCATCCTACCGCACACTCTTCCTGACCACCCCGCTCAGGCCGAGAATACTGTTATGTGCACACCATTGACAGCTAATTCTCCAAATCCTACTCTAACTGATGTTTAGGCATGTGTAATACAAGCACAACAAATGTGCCCATTAACACATAAGTGGATAAGGGAGTGTGCAGTAAAAGCCCATGTGCAATGACCTACTGTAGATGGCTGCCTCGACTCCTGTGCCAATAGTTCTAATGAATTTCTATGTGCCATATTATGCTCGTGAAGTAGTGTTACAGTTTGCGCAGACACGAAAGCAGCCGGTCACCCAGGTGCATTTGAGATGCAACAAAATGTGCAAATACATTTATATTTGCTGGGCATTTCACATGATACCACCAACATGTATGTGTGTGCGTTCCATGTAATTGCCTCAAAAGACGATGCACCAATGGTACACAAGAACAAACACCATGGCTTCTAATCGAATCCTTTGAAACTACTGCCCCATAACTCATGGTACCGTATCAACATACCACCACATGGAAGAGGTTTGTGTTTGTGGTAACTGATTTATTTTCAAGATGGGTAGATGCCTACCATATATCCAGTTTGTACACAAAGTGCGTACACATCAAGTGCCAAATAGCTGAAAACTGAATTTGTCCCATGCTGGGGATACTCCTGTGTAGTGCCATCAGCCAACAGTGCACAGTTTACTGGGTATAAGTGATGCAGTTGCAAGTGCAGTACAAGCTGAACTACTGCAATGTCTGCAACTCTCACTCCCAGGGGAGTTTGCACATGCACCCCAAGGCCAGGTAAGTGACTCATAGAGCAGCAGAGCCTGGTGGTGGCGAAAGGGGCATGCCCTACAAAGAGTACGTGACCATCAGCAAAAGTATGTGGTGCAAAAGCTGCCTGCCACCATTCACCTACCTGCTGCACTACAGCCAGGCCAGCTTGTCTACGTTCGCTCTAACCAGGTGTATGTGGTGGCTAATAAGAATAATTGCATAGTCCTTTTGCCTAAGCGGAGTGGGCGCACACTATCATAAGCTGCATGGACAAAACACCTTACTTGGTTCATGTGGAGTGATGGTGGCAATTTCCTGTCCATAGGAAAGACTTGCATCATGCCGACATCCACACAGGCACGGCTGTGGAGGAAGCTCCAGTAGCACCATCCAGTACCAATGCACCGGTAACACCACCTCCTGCGAGCAACTCACACACCGTAACGGCTGATTGCACGACCGAATGCAGTCTCCAGAACCTGCTCTAGCATGCAACGCCTAACATCTGGTCGCCCCCGGGCTTCGGACAGTGGGCCACCAACAGGCACTCCAAGTGCCCCAACCCCCGACAATTCTCTGCGAGCTGTGCCAACATCAATGGCGCATAGTGTCGCGATGCCCTGCACCACGACCCTAATCGACATGACACCCTGCATCAGTGTGCCTGTCTCAGACAATGTCACCCACTGCTCGACACCAGGGCATCTGCCGGGATCACACACCCACCAACGACCCACCCAGCATCCATAGCAATGGGAGAGTCCTCCAGGGAGCCAACATTGGGCACACCTCTACTGCATGTTGGGGAAACCCAACCTACCCACCAAGTGCCTTGTATGTCCGAATACTGACCTCACTCCACATACAGCAGCAGCGACCATCTATGCCACTCCAAGCATTTCTCAGGCTCACCACATGCATCCTGTGTGGCATGCAGGTGCCACCATCTCCACTCCACACCCATGGCCCATATTGCCTGCAGCCTCGGCGAGGGAAAACATTGAACACTATCCTACTGCCACTAACTGTGCAGCAGGGATCAACGAGCTGCAGCAGTCGAATGGCCTCCAGAATGGGAGAGTGTATGACACATGCAGTGTCCCTCCTCATTTAGCCGATTCGTCCTGCTCCTCCACCACAGCTGCGACATGCCCTCTACTGGGGACATGTCAACCCGAATGGAGTGTTCCTCCACTCTATTACTCCTAATACCAGCAATGCACACATAAGTGCACCCCACCTTCGCTTCCCTCAGGTTATTGCTAGAGTCAGGTGACCATCCCAATTTCATGACCTCAAGAGACACCTTTAGAGGGTGCGATAATTCGGTCAACCAATACTGCCAAGAGACGTCCACAGTAAACATACAGCTGGGGAAATTGATGCAGCGAGGGGTACACGATGGTTACAGTGGTCCTGAAACCGCTTGTATGCCACCCTTCATTTCATGTTCACTTCCCGATGTGTGTGTGTGTGTGTGTGTGTTGTGTGTAATGTGTGTGTGTGGTACCGACCTACAAAAATATGGGTATTCTAAAGGCAATGTGGGACCATATTTATTTGTGATTATCGATAAACATGCCTTGTTAATATCACAATCGAGCATGGCTACCCATACCCCTCTTGTGGTGAGACTGGACTCGACCACCACTTGCAATCCACTGCCACCCTATTATATACTAAAACAAGGATGCATGAATTTTTTTCATAGAAATCATTTAAGTATTAAAAAAAAAAGTAAACAAATCATCCAAACACACAATGGACTGGGAGAGATGGCTCAAAAGATCAAGAAAAAATTTCATTGCTTACATGTCTTAATACCATCACATTTTATTTTTATGCCTAACTTGCTTATGCAAATTAAATGTTAAACACAGTTATGTTCGCTAGTGTATCGTGTTTAAAAGTGTTTATTTCCTTTATAGAAGTGCCATTGTATTTTTAAGTACAGCAGGCCTGCATTCGAGCTGGGGTCCTGTCGAACTCTACCGTGATTTTCAGTTGGTTCCGAGTTTTTAACGAGAGTGGATGTGAGCTGTGCAGCCCTGGGCACTTCAACTTATTTTTGATAATCATGTAGTTCATCAATAGTGTTGACATTGTCTGGAACTTAATTCTCTTATTTCGTAGCTCATGGGCTGCACCACTCCCCACCCATCAGCTACAATCGCACCAGGGATGTAACTTATTTCATTTATATTAATTGGCCATGTGCAACTTTATTCTGTACAGGCTGCTACCGTGCAATAGCCCCTAGGCCAAAGTACATGCCTCATCATAGGGAATTGCATTAAGTAAAAATCAATTCAGTGAAAAGTGGTTGTTTATATTTCACTCTCGGCCACTTCACAGCAATGTAACCATTTGTTGTGTCCTAGCCACTGCTTCACAGCATCTAACAAAGTCAAACTTATTGTGATTATGGCATGTGAGATTGCCAGCTAACAATCTCCCGTGAAATTTAGAGGTGTATGAGAGAGCCAACACTCTCGTTAAGTAGGCATAACAGAACTTTGCATAACTATGATGATCTCACTGTGTGGGTGAACGACTCACTCCCTGGACGAGTCTCTTGTGCTCTGGCACCCCTTAACTCTACAAGTATTCTAAAACCTTGTACCATTAGTCAGACCTTCCTTCTCCCCACTCCTGAGACCACGACATCTAGTCACCCTTCCACCATATTTATCACCGAATAAGAAGTTATCAGCTTGATAAAGAATCGAATAAGCCTATTCAGAGAATGAGGACCAGAATAGCAACTATTCAGGTGTCGTAATACGTTTTTCTGTGTTATTGACAGAATTAATTTTAACCAGAATCCTATTCAAAGGTCATAATACAGACAAGTAACAATCATCTACACTTGTGCTACCTTAACGAGTACAAAATTTTGGCACAAAATGTCAGCGAATTAGAGTATAATCTAAATTTGGTAGCTTTTTAGTTCACGATCATTCCTGTATAATTGCATTTATTAAAAAACCTAATCTTATTTATTAAGGCCTAACGATTTTTTTGTAGTAATTGTTTTCAAAAACTTTAATTGCAAATTTAGAAAACAACCAGTGTGCGACCGACAGATGTGTAATATAATAATAATAATAATGATTCAGTAATTTTTACGATCGGGACATTTACCATCACCAGAGTGATGTACCACATCACTCTGGTTAATTCAGCACAAATTGAAAAGACGCCCAGCCACCTCTCTACTAGTTTCTCCTCTCCTATTAATAAAGAGCTTGGTACCCACCTATCTTTCTCCTGTAGCATTTTCTCATAATGCATGTAACAATTTTTAATTATTTCCTGTCGAAAGGGTTTTTACTGTGTCTGTGCCGGTTTTTCCCTTTCTCTTCTAGATATAGTTTAACTATAAGCACATTAGGGAGGTTTTTCATGGCCAAACTCGGCCATGTGAAACTCAATCCCTCTTTGCCGCGCTGCACGTCTCCTCGCATGTTTTCCCTTCCCTTGTAAGCGTAAGGGGTTAGCCCTGAGACGCAATAATCCTGTTCCTACCGCGGACTAACATATGACACTTAGTTTTAGAGTAGGTTAGAAAAAAACGATCGGGACAACTGAGTTATGGGCACTGTTAGGGTATCTGGGGATTTATTAACTAACTTTTGGCATTTAATGTGAGTAGCTTACACACACTGTATCTGTTAACAACACAATTGCGAATTTGATATTCACTACACACTGTTGTTTATTCATTTTCGTATATCGTGGTTTCAGACAGAATATTTGGCAACACACCATTATGGCCGTCTTAACTCTCCATTGTCTACATGAACACCAGAGAATAACTATACTGCAGGATTTAGTGCATAGCAAACTTGAAAGATTATGACATTCATTCTGTTCCCATAACAAACAGTGTTCTACAATGTCTTGTATCTTCTTCAAGCAAGTAAAGAATTCTCTCATTTTACAGACAATGTATTTTAACAATAACTCAGAAGATACAATGTAATAAATTATATTACCAATCACCATTTAATTTGTCACTCTGTAAAGAGAAAATGTAAACATGTGGGGCAGAAAACAAGTTTACAATAAAACCAAAAACATACGTACATTTTTTTCTAAACTACCTTAAAACTAGGTAGACAGTTAGTGGTCTTAGGAAGGGGAAGTGACCTTAGTATGTCTCAGGGCTAAGCACCATACACGTAAGCTTGCAGGGAAGGTTCTAACTACCAGGGCACATGCTCGCAGATTTACTGGGATTGTGCAAACATGGCCACAATTGGGTTCATGTTTACCTCACATGCTAACTTAACCTGAATTTAACTTAAAAAAAATTACAATTGATTTTATAGAATGTTTTACAAACACATTTAACTTGTATTTATTTTTTCTTTTATCCACCTATTTGTATTTTAAAGTCTTGTGTAATACAAGGTGCCCATTATTCTAAGATTCAAAACTTTTCATAATAATTTACAAAAAATGTGTAAATTTTTAAAAACTTACTTTGCCATATATTGTCCTCTCAGTTGCAATGAATAAACTATTAAGTGTGATATTTTTTCTTATATTTTATGGGAAGTTATTTGTTAATTCCATATAAAAAAGGAAGTAATTAGTTACATATAAAAANAAAGGACTTAATTAGTTACATATAAAATGGAATCATGTTTAAAATGTGCATAATCGAGATCAAACAGTTTAACCTATCTTTCTTAGAGAAATTGTATAAAATATCTTGGCAATTGTATAGAATAGGGGCATTCTGAAAATAGCAAAAATGTTACCAGATAATGGTATAAATCGACATTACTTATCATACAGAACACAAATTTACTAGGGACATTACGATATTCGCAATACATTCTACCAAATGAGTTTGCGGGGAGGGCTTACACACCAATACTACACAGCATAATTCACTACACTAAATACATTTTCCATCCTAAAACTCCAAACATGTTAAGTAACTCGCCCATGGAAGTGGCAATCATAGATTCTAGGTAATTAATTGCCGATAATATACATATAAGACATATTANAGTAACTCGCCCATGGAAGTGGCAATCATAGATTCTAGGTAATTAATTGCCGATAATATACATATAAGACATATTAACATCTTTTCCATTTGACGAAACTCCACATACACTCACATTTAAGAACAATTAATATATTTTAACACTACACGTGGTCATAATGGCACTGAAACAATCGTATTTTCGCACAATAATTTGCTTTAACATGTCAAACATAATGAATGGCAACGAAAAATGTGTAACAGAACTCGTAAATCATAAACCCCTGAAGAGTCAAATTGACATGGTACACTGTTTTCACACTTTCCCAGCGTACAACCATGACACAAACCAAAATCGATGCACGTTTGTTTCCTGTCTCTGTGCATCATTGGTCAACAAATGTATCGTAATGTATCATGGCGATACACAACAAATGCTTATGAAAACCACCTGTGAACATAATTTTGTATGATATATTATTTAATACATATTTCTTCTACTAATATGTTTGTAGTACAATCCTCTCAATATACACAAGGTGAGNTATGATATATTATTTAATGCATATTTCTTCTACTAATATGTTTGTAGTACAATCCTCTCAATATACACAAGGTGAGCCTTGAAAAATTCAACAGAATTGAATGATATTCTGACACTGATTTAGCACTGTGGTTTATACCTGTATAACCTTAGCGCATCGGCAAAACATACCTTGTGGCTAACATTTTGAAAAATAAGTTTCGTTGTCAGAGGTATTCATGAATAAACATGATTCTATGGCCCGAAAGAAATATATTTGAAATAAACTTAACATGTTTCACCGCATAAACTCCCCGATTATAATAGCCTTCTTCACCATCACATTTCATGGTATATACTGGTAATTACATGAAGCCCTAATAAAATTCGTATTAATTGTGATTAGTAATAACCATATGTAACATTTGCAGATATTATTTAACTGATTTTTGAAAAAGCCCCAATTCTATTTAATTACCGATATCTTGAACATTCGACATAATCTATTTGTCATGCTGATATAATATATTTTCATATGTTGTTGAAAGTTAAGAGCACTTATGAATTTTTAATTGACATAAAACAACTTTTCGAAAAATTTCTTCTCCTTTCTGCATTTTTCACATTAGAATAAACCTCAACAGCAAGCAAATCCACCATTTTACGAACATGTTAAGGTGAACAGCATGCAAAAAACACCTCCCATACCATACCTTAAGCTAAGGTTCGTAGTGTGGAAGGTAAGGCGATCGAACTATTTAGCTAATAGCTCATGAATAGCCTAAGGTCAGTGGCATGACTGTAGAACTTACAGTGGGTGTTTAGGTTACCTCAAANAGCTAATAGCTCATGAATAGCCTAAGGTCAGTGGCATGACTGTAGAACTTACAGTGGGTGTTTAGGTTACCTCAAAAAGTAAGTGGATATACCCCCTGGGATCCCATTTCACAAAATTACATGTTCACAAGTTATTAGTTACAAATTTAAAAGTCCTACTATCTACAAGTATTTGTAATTTTCATTTTACGAACAACACTAGCATATACAAGAACTTGTAATTAGTGTCTCCTGAAAACTTTAGGTTGACATGGTCAAGTACTGGCTCGGTGAATTTCCCGTCCCGAGTTGCGCCCGCCAACTTGATGCTCGGTGTTACCAGAGCTGAGGATTTATTAAATATGTGTCCAGTGCCACAGCTCTGCGGTGAGCCGATGAAATGAGGATCGTTTCGGCCGATGGCCTAGGGGACCCTGGCTAACACTCTCTCACACACGATTGCGAGGCTGTAGGCCGCATCGCACGCCTTAATTAAATTATAAATAAAACACTTACGATGCTTGTGGAGTTCTTTATTCCTTGAGACTCCTTAACAAACACCCACAACTATAATACAAAACACGTGGCCTTAATTCCCGGAAACTGCGAGCGACCACGTGGCTTTACAATATGAAACGCGACTGCACTTAACAATTCTCCGATAAGAATAATGTTGCTCTCCCCTCTGCGCTATAACAAATAAAACAATGATTTTGTTTGTGAAGTCTATGCCAATGAGTATGAGTTCAGCTGAAGATGTCGGCGGCGAGGGCCTTTGCGGAGCGAGAGACTTACACGTCTTGATGCGTTGAAGTGCTGAAGAGAACTGGGAGGAAGCGTGTGCCGGCTTCCGCCACCTGAGCGCAGTCGATACCAAGCGGCGAAACGATGAAACACAATATACACCAAAAAATGATTATGAGATGAAAGTGACATGAATTAAATTTACCTAATACAACATAATTTTCCCTTAAACAAATATGCAATAAAAATGATTATATTAATTCTAAATGTTTTCATCATACAAGCCACAGTACTGCCAAGTGTACAATGTGAAATGTCTCTGGCTGTGGCTGTGTCGACTGTCTTCCATGATGAAAAAAAATGATATTAATTATATACACTGAATAAATTAGAAACACTGATGCAATTAGAGTGATGATATTATGCACACTCAATAAAGTAGAAACACTGATGCAATTACACTGATGCAATTACTATACTATTATGCACACTCTCACTCGTGCCCACAAGCCCGTCGGTGTGGTGTGTCTGGCTGCAGTCATATTGGGCACAAAGGAGCTCGTGAACGCGCGGTTCATGTCAAGGTATACTAGTAATTACTAGTTCCTATCTAAGAGTTGATGTGTGCTATGTCTCTCCTTCCTTAGCCCGTTCGTCCCGCTTCAACAGGACAGCTTTGACATGCTTTCTACTGGAAGCAGTTGGCCCGAATGTGGTGGTCACCTAATACACGTCTCCTATGCCGGCGACATGCATCAGCTCTCTGCTACCAACTGGGTACTGCAAAAGTCAGGTAACCATCCCGCTTTCATGACCTCAAGAGAGATGTTTTGAGGGTGTGATAATTTGGGGCGACCAGTACTGCCAAGAGACGTCCCCAGTAAGAATACTGCCAGAGAAATGAATGCTGCAAAAGGGGGACAAAGTGGTTACAAACTTCCCAAAACCACTTGTGTGTCCCCACCATTCCCTGTTTACATCCCAGTGTGTGAGCTGTGCATGTAGTGTGGGTGTGTAAAGTGTTCAGTAAATTATGGGATTCAATACCACGTAAACAACCCTGTGTTTATGTGCTACAGTAAAAACGGGCTTTGAAAATTACATATTCGAACATGGCTACACACACCCCTCCTGGGTGACTTGTCCACCGCGAGCCACCTGCTGCTATCCTCAAATTGACATAAAGAAGGGTGCAAGTGATTTTTTACATTAATTATAATTAAGATTCTAAACTGTAAACAAACCTAACATACATGCAACAGACTGGTAGGAGAGACATACCGTCGCATACTTAATTTATGTTGTGTATTATTTTTATTACCAATTTAATTACTTTTTATGCTCAATTTGCTTATGCACATCAATATCTGAAAGTGTTCTTGCATTGTAGTGTCATGTAATAGTTTTTGTGTGTATTTGTTTTCCCAGTAAATGTGCCAGTGTATTTTCTTGATGCTCTCAATGTGCTTTCGAGCAAGGGTTGCTAGCAGGCCTGCCATGCTAGACCAGTTAGTTCTGCACATGCTGAGTGAGTAGACTCACGCTGCATGCTCCCGGGCTTTTCAGCATCTTATACCTGTCTTTAGTGTATCGATAGTAATTTTTTTATTCTGGACTTAATTAACTTCATTTCTTTTACTTGGCCCAGGGGCAGTGATGCTCTAAGTCCTTCCAGCTTGAAACAAGCAGGGGACTTGAGTGCATTTTAATTATTTTCTTCAG
This sequence comes from Clitarchus hookeri, assembly GCA_002778355.1. Taxonomy (NCBI): domain Eukaryota; kingdom Metazoa; phylum Arthropoda; class Insecta; order Phasmatodea; family Phasmatidae; genus Clitarchus; species Clitarchus hookeri. Next base: position 4,763 of record NQII01014885.1, on the reverse strand, counting down.
CTATGTGCCCATCTTAATTTTTTTTTTTGCTACGTGCCCATTTTGTTCTGTGCCTGCTGCAAGCACACCTTAATCCTGTACCAGTGTAAGTGTCTCACATGAGGAAATAAATAGTGAGTAAAAACAAATGCAAATTATCTCTTATTTTAATTTCACTATCGGTCGCTCACAACTATGTAATATAACTTTGGGTGTTCCACCGACTGGTGTACCGCACCCACCGATCATTATGGTGTTTTTGGGGTGTGATATTGCCACTTAAAAGTTACATGTAATAATTATAGACATATGAGGAGGCATATGTCCATGTAGGCAAGCATAGGAAGGACTTCACTACTTTACCGAAAACGTCACTCCGCCGTGTGGGGTGATCTCAGAAGAAGCCATGAGAGTGATCGGCCCATCCCTGGATGAGTACCTTAGGCTCTGGAGCCCTTTTTCCATCGCTGCAAGTACCACAACACCTTACCGTAAATCTAAACTCACTAAGCATGACAAATTATAGACATGGGAAAATATTCAAGACAGTTTGATGATTTTTGGCCTTATGTTTCGGGAAAGAGTCGTAACCATATACAAGAATACATTTTAGTCAAATTAGAAAAAAATGTACATTGGCAAGTATTGAAAAAATTATATTTTGCAACAATATTAGGAATTTTTATGTTAAATGCACCAAAAAAATTGGTATAATTATATTTGTTTTAGAGACACACATTTATGTAAACCTTATTATTTTTTTTTCTTGCATCATGCTTTTGTCAGCCGATAAGCTGGATTTACCAACAACATAAACTGGAAATATGAAATATAATATAATTGTATCCTGGGTTTATCAGCTGTTAGTGAAGCCATATCTGACGCAAAATACATATTCACTCTTTACCTAAATGGTATTCTACTTCACTGATACTTAAGTTCTTTTGTGCTTGTTTATGCTTGTTCTGAATCACTACTAAATATTTATGTTTGTAATTACCAAAATAAAGTATGAGAAATTGGATTTATACTGAATTATACGCGAAACAAACCATTATTAATAACCTGTAGAAATTTCGACAAAGCTTGCCATACTTATAAGAAACTGATATTTTTTTATAAATTTTCAGGGTATGCTTGTACATTCGTGAAACAAATATTTGTAACCATTAAAATTTAATTTGCAACTTGTAAAAATGGACGTGTAGTTATTAGTAAATGCTTGTAGTTTTGTTAAATAGAAGTTATTTACTACTCATGACCTACAAGTCCATTCTCTTGTAGCTTGTAAATTTGTAGTTTTGGGAAATGGGCCCCTGTTCTCGCCCTCTCTGAAAATT
>NQII01014884.1:0-20560 GCA_002778355.1 Clitarchus hookeri | reverse complement strand
TCTACACAGGGGCCGCGTTGGTGTAGTGGTTAGACCAATCTTCTCCCACCTAGGCTAACAGGGTTCGACTCCCGGCGGGGTCGCTCCCCGGATCCTGGCATGTGGGAATCGTGCCTGACGATGTCGCTGGTTGGCGGGTTTTCTCGGTGATCTCCCGTTTCCCCGGCCTTTAAATCCAGCGCTGTACGGCACTCACCTCGTTTCACCCCCATTGGCTCTCAAGACATCGATCTTAAGGGCCGCCCAAACCTCTTTACTTATCCACTCACTCTAAAAAAATTTAAAAAAAAAAAACAAGTTATAGGTACAAACATTTTTTTATTTGTTTAAGAATAGTTTAAGCAGGGCTTTGAAAAGCGCTTGGTGACCTTAATCCGTGCTGAAGCGCGTGACTGTACAGGGGTCTGTTCTAAACGCACCGCCTCTACCTCGCGAAATCAAACGCCTCCACACGGNATGAAGCGCGTGACTGTACAGGGGTCTGTTCTAAACGCACCGCCTCTACCTCGCGAAATCAAACGCCTCCACACGGCTGCAGTGCAAAGAACGTGCGGATAATTTGAAGTAATTTGATTGGGGCGCAAAACGGCGAGCATCCATTCCCGCCAAGTAAATGCTTGCAAATTGGTAGTAGTAACCCATTCCCCGAAAATTGAGGGGAAGGTGAGCAAATTGCATTACGCCTCCTCCTCCTCCCTCCCCCAGCCCCTCCAGCTCTTAAGTGGTGCTGCTGTAATGCAGGATGTTCGCCACGTACATACTCATTAGTATTCACTCGAGCACTCGCGTGCTTCGCGGTACTCGCGGTTTGACGTTTCCACGACGCAAACTGCTTCCCGTATCGATACAAGACTCTGGTAAAAANTGCTTCGCGGTACTCGCGGTTTGACGTTTCCACGACGCAAACTGCTTCCCGTATCGATACAAGACTCTGGTAAAAACAAAAAAAATTCCCCTCGTGTTTACTAACTTCTTTTGTCTACTCTAACGGTAAGAAGACTTCGGAATAAAAAAAATGCTGAAAACTTGCTAAACGAATCGTTTGTTATAACACAGTCTATATTCTGTCCTTTAGCACGAAACTGTTTTGGAGCATCAGAATCGAGTAGAAAGATTACATTACACGTTAAGGTTTTTTTTTTTTAATCTGTGGTCGCGTTTCAAATAGTTTTCCTGATATTGGGAGAAATAGTAGACTGCAGATGGTACCATAACCCTGCAAATGTGAACGACAAAGAACTGCTGTCGTATGATAGATCTTTTATAGTTATACTTAGTCCTAAAATAACCTTCATAGTGTTACAAAATTTGGAAAATGTTCTGACTTTTTAACATAACACAACTTTCACAGTACTCTTGATTATCCTTGCGGTACAAAAGTGATAAAAATTTGTTTTTAAAGGCAACGTTAAAATAAAAATAACATAGAAATGCCAGAAGGTACACCGCATGATAGTTACATTTAAGTTAAATCGAAATGAAGCGCAACCATGATTTCGAAAACTTGTACTAGCATTTAAGCGAAATAAAACAAAATCATGGTTTTAAAAAAATGTACCTAAAAGATATGAAGGGTTTAGTAGTATGAAGACGAAAACATATTAAATCTTATAGTATCCAGGTTGAGTGAATAAAAGCTATTTGTATCAGATACTGTATAGTTTGTAGAAAAATTGGTGTATTAAACGAGACGAGAATAGCGAGAGTATAAAAATAAACTAATTTACATTATGCGATTATTATATAAAAATATATTAGACATATTTTTGAATGAAATTAACAAAAGGAAAATTAAAACTGTCCGGATACTTCAACACCCTAGGCAGAAAAAATTAATTCCTGAAAATGTGATTTTCACCTTTGACAATATTCCGTTTTATTTTAGTTCAAATAAGATACCTATCCTTATGCATATTACAGCATAAATTGTTATTATTAAACGTTTTCGTTGTATATGTGTTTCAGTGGTTGTGCATTACTGTAACATTATAGAATATTTATGCGATTATAAATTATAAACTTTCAAATTATAAATTTGAAAACTAATTTTAGATATTAAAATCAAAAAATATTTTCCTAAAGCTGAATACTTATCCAATAGACCATCGTTAAAGCAAATTAATTTGCGATGGACTTATCAATTAACTAGTAATATAATTTGATAGCGATAAAGGTGGTACCCGCAATTTTAAACAGCGAAATTTTAATCAAAATAATACCATGTAACCTTGGCTCATTTATTCAGGCCAGTTAATAATGGCAGGACAACCTACTCTACGTCGCACTAACCTATTATTGTACTGTCTCCTCCGACCCTGCCTGAAAAGTGAATTACTTGAATTATGCATGAATTGTCTGTTAGGCATTAGATCGATTTTGAGATTACTGTTTGTCTACTGGAAGATGTAGTTATGTGGCCGTATTTGATGGAAGTTAAAATTTATAATTTAAAATTACTAATGTTAACTGATAGAATTAGCTAGAAAATATGTAAAAATTACTTAAACTTTTTTTTTAATAAATCATTTCAGCAAATTTTACGTAAAATTTTGTGAATTCGCAGAACATCGTATTATTTAGTTAAAATGTGATGCTATCGCTTCTAAACAAGTAAAAAAAAACTTTAATTCTAAATATGTTTCAGCGTAAAATAAAAGGAATTAAAAAGAAAATAAATAAAAAATTTTGTTATCTGCAGTAGATACTTGAACACGAAATTACTGAAACCATAATTTGACACAAAAACCTACATTAATAAAGATAAAGTTTGTTACGAAACTATTCTGCAATTTATTCAAACCTATATAAATATTTGTTGTAGCAATATTTCAAAGGAAATGAAAAGAAGTCTTGAGTGCAACTATAAACCGTTGCTGCAGACCAAAATCTTCAAGTACATTTTTCCTTCCCGCCCTAATTCTTTGTCTTGTCGTGAAATTACATATTTTTGTAGACTTTTCATAATTCCGTCAAGTACATGACATGCTTTATTTTATTTTCTTTTTTTAATATATTGTTTTTATCACGCTAGGAACTTCCTATACTTTTTTACATAAAAGAAACTGTACAAAAAAAACTTACATTTTAAAGTAGCTATGAAATGTTGTAGTAAATCATACATCAGTCAACACAGCATTTATTTTCAAGAAACGTTTTAGTTTTCTATAATTTATTAGGTAATATTTTGTAATTAAAAATTTTCGATGATGAAAATCTAAATATAATTTGTTAGATGATATAAAGAAGATTCTTAATTCTCATGAAAACAAATCTGTTACATTATAATATGGAGTCGTCTATGCATATCACCTTATTTTGCGCCTAAATAAATGAACCCTACGTTATTAGTCACTAACCCCTAACGAACACCGCTAAATGACGACTGTGCAGTATCGCTTTCTTGGATTCACCCCATTCAAATAAAGTAAAAATACTCATGCACGTAATATAATAGTAATTAAACGGATACTAAATTGTACGTGCAGTAGAGGACTTTTAACTACAGGTAAGATAAGTACTCAAATGAAAGAGCTCCGTTTGGAAGAAAGATGAGACAGGAAATGGGTCATGGCGAACAAAGTAGAAAACGAACAGACTTTCGCCGATAAGGTCCAGACCGTGGAAACANAGACAGGAAATGGGTCATGGCGAACAAAGTAGAAAACGAACAGACTTTCGCCGATAAGGTCCAGACCGTGGAAACATTTCTCATTTAAAATCTTAACAGGTTTCTACCGACTTCTTAACATAAAGTACCATTCCTTTACACAAGGGAGTAGCGTAATTTAATTAATGGTTGAATGTAGCTTCTGTCCCGTTGCTACAATCTGACTGCACTCAGCGCGCGAGTAAACACCGATTGCTGCTCGCGATGGGAGACAAGGAAATAAATTTCCGACCCAAGTCAAGCCACTTTCAAAGTTCGCAGAAAAAGAAAAAAGATTCCGGTGGAGTGCGAAGTAGCGCACTTTTCTACCTTTGAGGGCAAAGCCTTACAAGAAATTTTTAAATTACAGTGGCAAACGTACGGATTCATTCCTATCATTTTAAGGTTTCCGGCATCCTTAAAAATACTTCCACACTTTTAGGATCGAAATTTACAATATATGTTGTATTAAAAGAAGTTAACGTGACTGTGAAGACATCACAACTCAATTTTACGCGACTTGCAACGTTCGGAAAAAAACCACTAACGCTATTTTAGGTCATTGTTCATCGAAGCAGCGCGCATACTGCTTCTGTTCAGTTCAACGTCTCACTTCTGTCCCAAATTGGAACGTTGCTACACACCCAAAAGACAGTTGAGTAATGCTGACTCATCTGTCGCTGTGCCACTTGTTAACAATTCCACATCCCCACTAGATCCGCGCATGGATTCTAGCGACAAGTTAAAGGGAATGTTGACTGTTACATGTGGTTATCAAAGGATTCCAGTAAATCTCAAGGAAAAAATCAAGATANCAAGTTAAAGGGAATGTTGACTGTTACATGTGGTTATCAAAGGATTCCAGTAAATCTCAAGGAAAAAATCAAGATAGTGTGTATTCACAAGAGCGTTATAATAACCTATCTTGTGTGCATACGTTCGGCAGTAACAATTAATCACTTCTGCAAACATAATATATTTGATAGTGACACCTATGAAACAGAATTTAAACTTACGACTATCCNACAATTAATCACTTCTGCAAACATAATATATTTGATAGTGACACCTATGAAACAGAATTTAAACTTACGACTATCCTTACCCCAGAAAATAAATTATTTTAAATATTTTTCATTTTCTTACCAGTGCTAACTTTTTATAATTTCAATACCAGTAGCAATACTTTAGACTGTAACAATATAGAGCAATATCGCTTTTTGATATTTTACCTTGTACATTACTCATGTAAAAGAGTGTAGAAAATCGCAACCAATTCAGCCATATTTATTACTTATTTTTTTACATGATAACAGCCCGTCAGCGCGCAATATAAAATAAAAGTCATCCTGACACACGGCCTGATTAATTCCAACGAAAAGTGGCTGCGAACGAAATATTTTTCGGGCGAACGCATCCGTGCACGGAATGGTTCAAGTGAAATACGTAGTTTTCTTGTCCCGTGAGACCACGGTCTAAGGACCGTCGCACACGATCTGATAATATTGCCGGAACCCGATCGGATCCGATCCTTGTTTTATTGGAATCTGATTGGTATAGAACACGCTCCAGTTCTATTCAGTTTTTATACGATGGTGAATCGGACGGGAGCGCATATATGCCGGTTTCTATGATGCATATTCGAAAAAATTATGAGTGTGTGGCCAGCTTTTGCTGGGTATTGAAGGAGCAGGTGTTGTATACTTAATCGGAAACCGTACCAGTGCTATCAATATTACTTGTAAAGTTAACGAGTACGAAAATCGTTAAATACTGCATTTTTACCGAATTTGCAATACTGCTTGCTTTTAAAGACATCGTCATTTTTTCACACTAATTTAGTCTCCGTCACATTGTGGTAAACGTCGAAGAGCTCAGTTTGGAAGTCGTACTACGGACTGCAGCAAACAGTTACAATGACTGGCAACACCAGGCGGCAAATCGAATGACGGTGCCAGGAAAATGTGCGCTCGCACGTAACTTCCAAAGACTGTTCACGGTAAAGCAAGGACTATCAAAATCAACTATTGGAAGAAATAAAATCACTGCCCATAACTACACGTACCTATACTACAGTAAACACTGGCACGCAGGCCCCCATTTACGTTAACAGCGAATTTATATAAATAGTTCTGATATAATATCTGACGTTGTATTAGTCTTGACTGCCGACGAGGGTGTAGCACGGCGAGTATGGAGCAGCGCCGGAATAGTGCAGTGGAAACCCTGAGAAAAAAACCGTCCACCAGCAGCATCGTCCGGCAGGATTCCCAAGTGCGAAAAACTGGGACCGAACCCGCCGGGAATCGAACGCAGTTCGCCTTGGTGGGAGGTGAGCGCTCTAGCCGCTACACAACTGCGACTCCGTGTAGTGCGTAAATTTGTGGCTACTGAAGTCTGAGATTTTGATTTTTTTTTTTATACCCACCAGAGCACGAATTTGCATTTTGTATTACCAAATTTACTTTCATAAAAATTCCTTTGTTTCCAATTGGTTGACTCTTGAAAGTGAGTTGGTATACGTAGCAATATTGATCTTATATATGTACAGCAGAAGGATGCAAAANATTGGTTGACTCTTGAAAGTGAGTTGGTATACGTAGCAATATTGATCTTATATATGTACAGCAGAAGGATGCAAAATGAGTGAGAAAGTAGATCCTAAGCAGGGATTTCAAAAGCTAATACTTAACCGGAACTTCCGTAGGTCTCCGTTCCAACAGTTTAGTCGTTCTGGGCGACCAACACTTTGGTCGGAAGCCGAGCTGACCGTCGCTTTNTTCCAAAGACTGTTCACGGTAAAGCAAGGACTATCAAAATCAACTATTGGAAGAAATAAAATCACTGCCCATAACTGCACGTACCTATACTATAGTAAACACTGGCACACAGGCCCCCATTTAAGTTAACAGCGAATTTATATAAATAGTTCTGATATAATATCTGACGTATTAGTCTTGACTGCCGACGAGGGTGTAGCACGGCGAGTATGGAGCAGCGCCGGAATAGTGCAGTGGAAACCCTGAGAAAAAAACCGTCCACCAGCAGCATCGTCCGGCAGGATTCCCAAGTGCGAAAAACTGGGACCGAACCCGCCGGGAATCGAACGCAGTTCGCCTTGGTGGGAGGTGAGCGCTCTAGCCGCTACACAACTGCGGCCCCGTGTAGTGCGTAAATTTGTGGCTACTGAAGTCTGAGATTTTGATTTTTTTTTATACCCACCAGAGCACGAATTTGCATTTTGTATTACCAAATTTACTTTCATAAAAATTCCTTTGTTTCCACTTGGTTGACTCTTGAAAGTGAGTTGGTATACGTAGCAATATTGATCTTATATATGTACAGCAGAAGGATGCAAAATGAGTGAGAAAGTAGATCCTAAGCAGGGATTTCAAAAGCTAATACTTAACCGGAACTTCCGTAGGTCTCCGTTCCAACAGTTTAGTCGTTCTGGGCGACCAACACTTTGGTCGGAAGCCGAGCTGACCGTCGCTTTTGACGGATCGGGTAACGTGTACGGCTAAATGCGCTCGCCTGCCTGGCGCTTGAACTGCGATGTAGCGTTCGAAACACACGTCATCCCACAAAACTATTACATGCACCTACAATGTGATCATCTACAAAAATAACACACGTTTCAGACGAGGCCTGGTCAGTGCTTTCAAGACGCAGCGCACATTATGAACACTATTTCATAGCACTTTAACATAGTTAAAAGCGGCTTTTTCAAAGCTCTGCATCTCAAAATATACGTGTCAGATACATACAAAAATACTCAAGGCTGCTGCACTGAAACCTGTCACAGACTTTACACAAATAAAATTTAATGGGTCGCTGTTTAGTTCTGTATGTACACACAGCACGACGAGAACACTGCACGCCAGTTCAGAGCCCTGCGCGTAGCGGCAAAAGCGCTCTTGGTGGGCATGGTACTGTCGCCTTTATCGCTTCCGCTCTTCTCGCCCTCGAACGTGGAAAACAACTCCTTTGTCTTCTGCGCATTTACCGATCATTGACTTAGCCTAAAACAACACAACTGTCAATGTCACATGGTCAACCTTAATTTTCAAAAGGAAATCAGTTTTGTATGAATAAACTACTTTTACTAATTTGAATTAAAGAAGACTGTATTAAAAATTGGTTAGAAGAAGTATACAATTATCTTAAAGCACTTATTCACCAAACGGTATTCTAACCTCAAAACCTATCCACGTCGCTTATGATAGTCGTCGTTGGCAGAATACAGTTCAATGTTGGGATACCGAGACTGGTTATGCGCAGCCAGTGAGATCGCTCTACCCCATATTCACACTTCGATCCTAACAGCATGACCACTGAAATTAGCCTAGAATAGTAGGTAAATACGTGTCTTTAATGTTGGAACCGTATAATTATTATGGGATAGAGTGATCACGCTAACTGTGCAAAATCGTTCATCGTGTACCAACAATTGACTGATGTTCTGCCATATGACTAACACAAACGGTGATAACAGGATTTGAAGGTATAACATTATTCATGTGAACAAGTAAGCGCTCTGGGATGTTTTTACACGTCATCTGATCGATTTCTAATACAATTTGATTAAATCCAAATTTGGTAAAAGTAATTTTTTTCATATTAAAGGACCTGTCTTGTAAAAATTAAGATGTAAGGAAACACGTTCATCGCTCTTAATCATGTGACTACGACAGCTTTATCGGCGTTGGGTAGGTTGTAGGGTACATACAAAAAATACGAAAAATTGTGCTTCATCTTTAGTCTATGATTTGAACTAAACTTATGATACTGGTTGAATGAGTGTTTTTTGTAGTTGAAACTAAACTAGGATGGTTGGGGAATAAGTGGCTCGTTTTTATATGCGCATCCACAGTCGCAAATAACATAGCGACATCACAACTATGTTTTGGCGAAGTCGCAGCTCCCAAAGTGTGGCGTCGCACTAAGTCATGTAACGTGACCTTGATGTCGTAGCGAGGTGGCAGCAATGTTCAGATGCCCGCTCACTGCGACGTCGCACCCCGACATCCTTGCCTTCTCACTGTTACAGTATTCCTTGATCTTGACTACGTTTACAATCGCCCTCGTACGTTCACAGTTGAGGTCTCAAAGGATGAAACGTTAATACTATGACACGAATTATTTTTTAAGTAAACTGCACGCATGTACTATGTTTAACACTTTATGACTCCAAATATTATAACTGGTCACCTCGTTATTTTACGGCAACAAAGTGTGCTGCATAGACAAAGAGAATGCCAAAAGCGATCAGCTTGCACAGGACAAAACAGTTATTCAAATCAATAATGCATTTTATTACTTAAAAAGTCAAAAGATGCAAAGCTTAAACTTGGTGTATCAAGTAGTAAATTATATTTTTATTCGGTAGTTATTATCACACAGTTTAAAATCACTTTGGGTGTGTTCAGATCACAGTAGATTGAAAATGCAACCACGGCAAGAGTCAGACGACGTCTCCATGGCGTCGCAAAACAACGGCAAAATTATGTCGCGTTGTGACGTTGGTGCGACGTCCCGNAAAACAACGGCAAAATTATGTCGCGTTGTGACGTTGGTGCGACGTCCCGTTGCGTGAAAATATGCATAATCTTTTCTCTGTTTGATTACATTGATACGTCGATGTAGCTCAGGGCACTTTATTCAGTGTAAAGCATCTCACCTATGCAAATTTGTTAGTTTTTAATTGTGCGTAATTATATGTAAGTATATATTTTTGACTTCTGGCTACGTAAAAATATGCAGTCTAATTGCCTCAACGGTAGTGTCCACATCAGGAAAGTGCTTTGAAGCAAATAATAAATAATGGATTTTTTCTATCCAGTTACCTTAACGGGTGTTTTCGTTGATTTGGCCCATGTTAGTTGTTTGTGCTACCAGTCCTCAAAGTAAACTAATACTGTTGTCCAAAACATATTGCGTATTTGGAAAAACTGGCTATAGATTTAAGGTAATTTCTTTAGCAAATAATTTGATAGTTTTCTGATACAGTCTTAAATTTAATGCCTCCATGTTTTCGGCATTGTTCTTATTTTTAAGAGTGCAAAAATTCTGATTAATNAATGCCTCCATGTTTTCGGCATTGTTCTTATTTGTAAGAGTGCAAAAATTCTGATTAAGATTTAGGTTTTGCCTTCTTTCAAAATAATGTTTTAAATTATTAAATAGCTGGTCTTCTTTATGAAGAAGTATGTTGTATGAGCTACATTGCAAGATAACTCACATTGGTGTAGTTTAAAAGCGATGCATCTTTTTCCTATCACATTATTATTTTATCAACTGTATTAAGTTAACGTCAGTCACAAATTTAATATTTCTTACTTCATTTGCGATTAAATAACACATAAATTCAAATACTGCGTGAAATAATTTCAAATTCAACTTTTTCCCTTAATTTATGAAATAAACGAATTCGTCCATTCTCGAAAGAAAGTTTTCCGTTTCCAGTAACGCGTGGATTTTTTCATACATACTAATATGGAAAATTGTATACGGTTGTTTATTTATAACACTACCAATTCATTCCCTGTATTCAAATTAACAGCGTTAAATTACTGTAAAATTCCCTCGTGCGTTATATTAAAAGGACAAAAATTTACTAATATAAATTCTGGTCTTATTTGTTTTGACTGGGTTGAAACAAATCAACGTTCTTTAACTCTAGTTTTTACCATCAGGGATCACAACAAAATAAAATAAGTAGTTAAAAAAAACATCCTCGCTCGTATTTTAGCATTTTTTTGTACCAACATGTGTACATTTGTGTTGTGTAGTGTAAAAACTAATATCCTGGAAATAAACTAAGTTTGCATAGAACTAACTGTGAACACCTATTGTAACTCACTTAATACTGGACAGAGGCGTCATAAATAACCCTGTGATGACAAATTCTCATCACATCGTTTAACTCGTAGACGTTTTCCAATAACGTTCTTTCCAGAAATAGTCCTTTCGGTTGCGAAATGATTCATTGCACGTTGGCAGGCCTGATAGTAAGGGTAGACAAGGATTTATTGAAGCTATATATTTCCCGGACACTTTTCTTTCCCCTACGCTCCTTTATTCACGATCCGCTTTTAATTTGTTATCTGATCTTTGATACAGCTGTGTTACTTTTGACTCGATGCACATTCGGCGCACTTCATCACAAAGCGTTCACAGAAGTTAGGCCATCCGTTTTCTCGCCACAAGCGTGTTTTTGCTGGCGTAGAAAAGAATTGTGCTGCAACGAAACTTCGCTTTGAGCCCGTCGGAACCTTTTCGTCGTCGAAGATCATCTAGAACATTCGCGGTATGACCGTCANACGAAACTTCGCTTTGAGCCCGTCGGAACCTTTTCGTCGTCGAAGATCATCTAGAACATTCGCGGTATGACCGTCATCCAAATATGTGACTTGATCTGGCGCTACACGGAGCAACTTTCGTTAAGGAGGGCGCACACATTGGTTCGCTTTGATCGGCTCGGAACGGACCTTCCGGAGCCGATTGTTTCTCCTCGCTTCACACTCGGTTGGGATTATTCTTTGCCGGCAAACGTATACATTCCCTGGCTATTTCCTGTTGGGAAATTTCGTTGCGTGGGTTTCCAAGCCATTCGCTATCGCGATCACGCAAGGAGTAGCCAAAGACAGCACTTAAGGCGACCGACTACCTGGATCAGTTTTCCGCACTTGAGGGCGGGAAGCGTGTGGACAATAAAGACGCCACCGCCACTACGCACAAAGCTCAGAACTGGCGAGCAGTGTTCTCGTCGTGCTGTGTACCTACGGTACTTTGAGCAGCAACTATCATTTTAATGGTGGAATGCAGGCCCCTCGGGTACTTTTGTACGTGTTTGGCCCGAATATTTCGAGATAAAGCGCTTCGCGAAAAGAGTTTCTGGCTGTGTTGGAATGCTCCGGAATGGTGTTTATAATGTACGAGTACGTGATGTCTTGAAAGCACTCAGCAGATCTCCTCTGAAGTGCGTGTTATTTTCTTAGGTCAGTGCATTGGAAGCACGTTTAATGGTTTCGTAAACAAAACCAGGTATGCCGGATCCTCAATGCCGACGCTGGTCAATGCGTACGAAGAAATAAAAGAGAGCAGCCCATTTATCGTGTTTGCGCGTGTATGAGCGCTTAGTTAATTTTGGCTAGATTTCGTGGCCAGCAATCTGGTGTTGAAACTTGGGCTCAGCACGGATTTTTGTAACGCCCATAAATGCTAGAGTGGACTATTAAGTATTTCGGGCGATCAAAAGGACTTGTACTTTTGTAAGACCATACTGTTCAATTGCAACGGTTCAACTTTCCCATTACTTTCCACATACCAATAGTCCTAAAATGCGAGTCTACTGCTGCACGGAAATAATTACATTATAAAACAGTACGTAAAATCTCTTCTATCGGCAAGGAGGCTACTAATCAACGTCCCGGTTGGGAACATTTGTTTTTTGACTGACTTATAGTTTCTAATTTCATCACGTCGCAGCTAATAGAAATAACTCTAAAACTAGAATTATTGTATTAATAGTCTTACAATGTACATGTCAGGCAGAAACTTATAAAACAATATTTTCTTGCCTTTTTATGAAAATATGTTAACGAAAGTACTGCTGCATATGATACACACATAAAAACATCACATACGCACACACATATAGCACAAGATTTCATACATACGCGCAAACGTACATGCATGCATACGCACATGCATGCAGGCATGCATACGTACATACAGACAAATAAATCTCGGACATTTAATTCGTATAAACTATCTCACTTTTACAATTTATAAATTGTCTGGTTTTACACAAATGCAAGTAACAAACTCTTCAATTGTATCGAAAAAATGTTAAGCCCAGATTTATTGATCTGTTTTTACTCCGTGTCTAAGTAAAAGCGCCCGCCATCGACTTCATTAAAATCATATTTGCAGAGTACTTCTATTTATACACAGAGTTGTGTCAAAGTTAAAGTCACTCCGTTGAAAAAAAAATTTGTTTGGCATATATCCATACAATATTTGCCTTAGCAAACAATTTTACATTTAAAGTCCAAGAGTAATTTTACTGCACTTACAAAACACTCTCTAGCAGCGCAATGTGAAAGAAAACTCGCTGTGTATACTGTATGTTAGTATATTTAGGAATAAGTAAACTTCCACCTCCATAAGCACCGCATTGTGAGTTTTTTTTTTTTCATTTTCCCCGCAGTATTAAGGAAAACAAATAAAGAACTTAAGCAGAAGTACAGATATTTTAGATGTGCAAATTATCTTATCCTATAATAAATTGAACTCGAGAATACAAGGTCACCACTGGCGTACCCATACGGTTAAGTCCTGAAACAAACATTTAAACCATAAATTGTTAAGTGTATAAGAACTGCGTAATGATATTCGGCACTAATGCCACTTGTTAGGAGAGGTNATTTAAACCATAAATTGTTAAGTGTATAAGAACTGCGTAATGATATTCGGCACTAATGCCACTTGTTAGGAGAGGTCCCGCTCTGGGTAGTTCAGTTTGAGAGCAAATTTCATGTAGATTGTAGNGGCACTAATGCCACTTGTTAGGAGAGGTCCCGCTCTGGGTAGTTCAGTTTGAGAGCAAATTTCATGTAGATTGTAGTTTAACCATAAGACGTTGAAATTTGAAAATAAAAGGTTCGCCATTTGATCACTTTTGAGAACAAAAAACTTAAAAGTTTTCGTAGCAGCTTTTATTTCTTACATTATTTCTTCCGTCAACTGGCCGGTTGGCAAGCAGGAGGCCCAGGTTTTATTTATTTTTTTAAACTCTAATTAGCTAAGTGATCACTTCGTGCCAGTGAATATTTCATGCAGTTTAAAATATGGATTGTATTCATATATGCATAAAGATATAGGATCAAAAAATTTGATCTTAAATACATATAGACACGAGAGCTTCTTAGGAGTAGGTACATGAGCACAGGAGTTTTTTTTAGGCGTTCAAGGTCAAGAAGCGAGGAGGCGATACGGGCGACATTAACACACACGCCTAGTACCTCATCGCTTCTACGCGCAAAGCGTGAAGTGTTACCTTCGGTGCGCTGCCGCTGTACTATGCAAATTAAATCTGTAGCCGTGTGAATTTATTACACACGATGAAATCCCACAGATTTAACAACGTCCAAATGGTTGTACTTTTCTCCTTCCTCTTAAGAAAACTGCGCAAGCACGCTATAAAATGCAATTTTTTTTTTTTTTTTTACCATTTTCACGATTTTTTTTAACACACTTAATATCATAACATAAAAAATTACGAACTTAGATGATTAATTTTTACCTTTTCTGGCAAATATTTTTATTCGCAGAATATTTATTTAATTAAATATGCGTAACCACGGAAACAATGAATGAATTAAAAAAATTCAAGAATACTAATTCTTTAATACCTGTATTATTTCGCATATATTGTGTGGCGGTACAATCCTTTCAACCTCACGAAGACCCAGTAAATATAACGAGTGTTAGATTATTATGGTAACTAATTAATGTACTTGACTATGAACATTTTTAAATTGCACGACTTGATTCAGATTTGTGGATGACAATACCAGAGTAGGAATAATAAAGTTGGAACCAATATTATAAGTGATTAAGAAGTAAAATTTTGTTGGAATACAGTTAGTTTGAGAAACATGCTATCCAGAAATTAGCCACCAAATTAAATTTTGAATAACTTACAAGCTCTCGTAGATGATATCTTGTATTCAATACAAATAACGGCTTTTAAACATCACTCTTGAAACTCGAATAAAAGAGACGAATTGTTAATTTATTCTTTATGTGAATAGATGCTTCAGTTATAATAAATAAGAGTCAATCGATAAGCTCATATATAACCACCATATATGATATTATCTCTTTGGTTACACTGAATAATTATTATAAACCTAGAGCAGTCACCAGTAGGCAGTACACGTGTGTCGAATATTGTATCTAAACAAACACACTAGATGTCACTTCGTACAGAGGGCTGCGCGAGACGTTAACAATTGTGACACACTGCCGTGTCTGAGGGTGTTCGTCTCGAACATCCTCAGACACGGCAGTGTGTCACAATTGTTAACGTCTGTTGACTTTGTAAAATATTTAACAGATATATAGATTTGTAAATATTTTATCGCGAAAAATTTGTGCATGAAATCTGATGGTGAAAATCACCGGATAATGGTACAAATTTACTGGTTAAGTTTTAAATACTGCGACAGGTAGTGATGGAAGTATTCGAGTTCAAAATGCTAAAATTCCTAGGAGTTCTTGTGATATATCGATGGACTAAATATTCGAATATTTTCACCCGAGTGGGCTAGATACGCGATTCATCAGTACTCACGTCTCACGCACTTTTTTTGTCTACGAATACTCGAGTTCTCGTCCATATGTTACGTCGTTCGTTCCGCGCCTGCTCTCGAATGTTTGCAGACGTTGTATTTTTACTGAAGCCTAAGTATTCCCACATGTTTGTGCTGCATTCATATTCCATATAAAATTTTTTAATCTGTTTGTTTAACATCAAAAACACTGTTTCGTGTCCATTTTTAACGTCTATGGCATTTTTTTAAATTTTATTGCCCTTTATATAGTTGTCTGGAATCGGCATTCGCTCCTCCACTGAATCTACTTACATTAATATATTAATGCGAATGGGAGCAGATTGTTCATGGAAGTAAAAACCATACAAATCACGTATTCGAGGGGCCACGGTGGCTGAGCGGTTAGCCTGCTCGCCTCCCACCAAGGCGAACCAAATTCAATCCCTGGCTGGGTCACACCCGGATTTTCGCCTGTGGGAATCGTGATGGACGTTGTCAATGGTCGGCGGATTTTCTCTGGGATCTCCCGTTTCCCCCGCCCTGCATTCTGGCGCTGCTCCATTCTCACCTCATTTCACCCTNGCGGATTTTCTCTGGGATCTCCCGTTTCCCCCGCCCTGCATTCTGGCGCTGCTCCATTCTCACCTCATTTCACCCTTATCGGCGCTCAAAACCTTGCTGTTAACAGCAGCCCAAATCTCTCATCACAACTCAACACGTGTTCGAATAGACGAATACCACCATGGAACTTGCCAGTTCTAGGACTCAAGCTGCGAGTGAAAGCTCTAGCTAGATTCTTACAAGTACTAGAAAACGAAAATTCGCTTCTGGGAAATATTCGATTCCGCCCATCACCAGGGGCAGGGCAGCCCAGCTGTAATGGATGTGAAGCGTATGAACGATTGGACTCTTCATTACAGCTCGTAAGCGGAGCATTCCTTACCTGCACCAGCCGTCTTTACGTGGATTCGGAGACAACTAGCAACCTGTAATGGCGTAAGGCCGGAGTCCAGGGTTGCCAACAAGTTTCTATGACATTTTCGTATTCAAATAGCAAAATATGCGTACCGATCATTCCGTCTCTAATGACCTCACTGTCGATGAGACGTTAAGCCCTACCTACCTTACTACCGTAACGATCATAAAATTTCCATAATCATCTCTTTCTCAGAACCTAAACTTACGCATTGACATTTCAATTCATCACAGAAGGCCAAATATAAAATTTATGTGTATTTTATAAAACTATATGTATACTCCATAACATCCATATTAAAAGCAATTGTTAAAAACATTTCTGATAGTAGGAACGCAGTTCCCCAAAGTAACAAAATTCCATTCCTACTTCAAAACTGACAAAAAAATATAATGAAATTAAGTGCTTATTGTAGCAGTTAAATCGACCTTTTTCATTTGACTCTTGTGCCGTTCATAGCTAGTACGTGTGAATGCGGTAATTTTACTTAACATAAGAAATATGTTATCATTACACAAAAAAAACCGCCATGAACTGCCCAAGCCTAGTTACCTACGCACATGTAAGCATTTCCGTACTGTTAGAGTATTTCTCGTCCCGCTCTCCGTTTTGACGGAAAAAGTGTGACTTGTGACTCGTGTTCCTCGTCCCATGAAACCGCATCCCTTTTTGTCGCAGCGGTAAAAACCGCGCAGTGTGACTCCAGCCTAATATCTGTTAATGAAAGGCTGGAGATGCCAACGACTGTTGGTGCAGCACGGGCCGCCTTCCCCCTTTTATTGGATCTGGGATAGGCTTCTTCTAGCTTCCTACGTTTGCTCGTGTTTCCCGCCCGCCCGCGGCTACCACTCCACGCCGACCTCCCGACCAGTCGGTTGGTGCGCCGCCATTCTGGGGCGCGGGAGGTTCTGGGTTCGAATCCCAGGTAAGGCATGGGCGTTAGTTTAAGTTCGGCCATAAGTTAGTTTATAAGCCGTCCCCTGATAAGCCTTCAGGCATACCACCGGGGGACGTCAATAAGCCCAACATAATACAATACAGTACAATACAAAGTCTACCAGTCCACGTTTAAAGGCGAAAAATTAGGTCACACTTTTTGAATTGAATCTTTTAAAAATCATTACACTATGACGCGTTTCCTTATTTACCAAATATGCCATGTATGACAAGTGTTTTATACTTCTGTTTACATAAAATTACATTATATTTGTTTCATTTGAACTTCTACTTATATTTTATCTATAAACTATAATACTCCATCCATAATTTATATGAAAAATTTTAGTGAGAAAACAGGTGTGTTGGTAATGTCTAGTAAGAAATAGTTCTTATGTGAAATATTATTACACTGAGTGCGCACGAATGCGGTGTAATTTTTTACACTTGGTTAAGCTGTGTTTGCATGAGGCGGAGAAATATCCTGGCAGTGTAACTTTAGCAGGGCTTCAGAAAAGTCACAAGTAACCGTGAATGGACTATAGAGGTTGCCTTCAAGGAAGAAAAAAAACGACGTATCGCCTTACCTTACAGTCATTTCTCGCCACGGAAAAGTAACAGCAGGAACCGTCAGATGGGCCATGAACAGTGACGGCACGTACCATACGCGATGACTTCTGCTCGCAGCGGGAGTCATGTCTATACTGCGTGCACGGCACTCAAGTCTTCCTGCACTACGCAAATGAGAAGTCACGTGCTCAGGATGACGTCAATCAGCCTGGTTGGCGAGTGGATTTTGCGTCAACGGGGCGAGTACCTGGTTGCCATGCGACGCGTTTTCGCGGCTTTTCCGTTTCCTCCCAAAGGCTCCTATCCAGAAATTATAAGAATTCCTGTTGGAAAAATTAAAAATAAATTACGTAACTCAGATATCGAACTGAGCGTTAAAATGCCAGGGTTTGGCCGTTTTTGGCGTGAATTCGACTCCCGACGACTTGGCACTGAACAAATTCTAGCACGTTAAATACAGTTTAGGGTGTTTACAAAAGTAAAAAAATAAAATTAAAAAAATGTATTAAATGGTTTTACAGAAATATCTGAAACGTAAATGGTAAAGTCAACGTAATTACTTTTGTTGCGCTGGGTGACCGCGTGATTTCGAATAAGGGAACGTTGGCCATGGTAATTGCAGTTTGTTTTGTAAAAACATTGTACCTGTTTACCACATATATTTTATACGTAAATTTAATATACGTACATATAATAAATTTCATATATTTTTATGCATACATAGAAATACTGACAAAATTTAAAAAAAATTGTTTCTTGTTGCAGCACCTCTGCTTTAACTTGTACTTGCAATAAGTGCTACATACTGAAAGTTAATGAGTGAAGGGATCTGGGCTGCTCTTAACATTGGGGTCTTGATAGCCGATGAGGGTGAGGTGAGGTGAGTATGGAGCAGCACCGGAATGAAAGGGTGGGGGAAACGGGAGATCCCCCAAAAAAACCCGCTGACCAGCGGCATCGTCCGGCACGATCCCCAAATGCGAAAATCTGTATACATAGTGGAATTTTAATAAATATAATAGTTGTGAGATTTGTTTCTGTTTTGGCGAATTTTTGCTGGTCTCCAAGGCATAACTAGAGCTGGCTGATGGTGGTCTCCGTGATATTCGGTTTGTGGACACTCTCGACATGGATGCTCTAAGTGCTTGCAGCCCATGATCACGGGCTTCGGGCTGTTTGCCAAGACGTTATCGCGCGGAAATTCATGGAAACAAAGTAGTATCACGGGCCTTTCGGGCGGTAGTAGTTTGCTCTGTATGGTACAGGATGTCATGAAAGAAAGTATCCCCAGGACACGCCATTGTACATGTACAGGCATGCACTCTATACATGCAAGTATCCAACCATACTCTGGAGCATTTATGTTCAATTATTCTGATAACGGAAGGATTATGTAATCACCTACAAATTATGTAATATGGTTATTGAGCAATTTTTCGAACCAGCCTTTTGCTTATAATGTTTATTACTTGCTTTGAAACATAACAAGTTTGTGGGTGTAAACACTGCATTCCACTGCACATGAAAGCAGGATTCTTTATCGCCCAATAACCGAGTATCTGCCAAGTGATAGTAACTTAAGTCTGCGCCTGCGTGAGTCACTTCCTTTACATTATAAAATGAAGCCTTCGCAGATGTGACATTTTTCGTAATTTATTTATGTAGAAATTCCATGTAAAAAATAAACATGTAAGAATATCCATAATGTGCAGCATAGAAAGAAAGATACTACTGACTCCAACACGCTTTGTAGCAAAATGAATACTGGACACATATATATATTTGCACTAGCAAAGAAATTATTCCTCTGTTGTTTTTCTTATTTCATAAATTTTACAACGTGCATATTTTATGCTAAGTTAACCGGACTTCTCTAAACGTCAAAGAGGTGCATTTTAATTTTAAAATGTATGTAAATTTTTAAGTAATTTAAGTTACTGATGATGCAAATCGTTAAAATACATAAAATAATTTACAAACTAACGTAAATACTGCCAAAAATTTTGTAAAGTAACTCATTCACAGAACAAACTTTCATTTCAGAAAAACGCATTTAATTTTTTTTTTTTCGGAGGAAAGTAATTTAAAAATTGAAGAACTATTATTTATATTATTCTTGCTTCATTTCTTTTCAAAGTGATCAAACTTCGTCGTGAATGTTTCTAATACTGATTGTTATTCAGCACTTCTCTGCACGAACATTTTGTACAGTTTCTTCGACACGAACAAAGTCTGTCAAAAGACGTTGAAATGTTGCCTGTATTTTCAAATTTGCAGATGTACATCATTTGCAATCGATACACGAATATTTTTGTCACAAAGCGCGTCCCGGTTGTCTAGCATCTTTAATTCTCATTTACGGTATGTTTTATATGCATTAATTTTGAATTTAACATTTATTAAGTACTTAATAACTAGGTCACATATGAATTGGTACTGAGAAAAAATAAATGTTATTACTTGGTTAAAGTACTCACGCATGGATAAGATAAACACAAATATTTTGTCGTAATTTTTGAGTTTATTAAATTTTTTAAGAATTTTTCGTTTTAAGCACTTTCTGCAGAACAAATTCAAAATCAGAATGAAAATGTGTTAGCAGAATAAACAAAGATTGTAAGTTTTCCTCGGTAGCACAGGATTTCTAAACGTAGTTCAGTTTGATTTGCCAGTGTTGATGCTAACGTATACACAGCAGTCGGCCAGATGGCACCACCGAAGCAGGTGCTATAAATCGCACCTCACTATCACCATTACCGTAGGCCGTAATTGGCCATTTAAACTTACGCCATTTACAAGACCAATTTGAGTAATTTGATTCTAGTCGCAGCAGCGGCAGCACTTTTCCTCTAACTTATTTATGGCCAGGATTTCAAGATTTAATCTCAAGTCTTTTAGAAATTTTTTCAGCCATTAATTGATTGTATGTGTTTTCTAAAATCTTCTGAGTCTTATCGCGAGCTACGTTAGAAGAAATTCAAAAATGGTGTAGAAATGTGTAGATATACACAAATGCCCATAACCTTACGTGGCGTTACAAGATATATAAGTGAACTGTAAAAACTTTTATTGTATTCAATAAGAATTCAA
>NQII01014883.1:0-16806 GCA_002778355.1 Clitarchus hookeri | reverse complement strand
GGGGGGGCAACGGCCCACTGCCTACCTTTTCCAACTTCTCCGCGTTTCAACTGCTTGTAATTTAAAGTAATTAAATTAATAAAGGATAGAAATTATTAACCTAACAAACCTGCGGCAAATAAACAAAACAAGGTTTTGACAGCACAGCTGTCAATCGTAAAAAAAAATGTAAACAACTAACTGCAAATAAACAAAGAAAAAAATTCTGCCTGAATCTTGTGGAAATGAACAGTGGAATTTAGTTGTGTTATACGTACTTGGCAGGCAAGGGGATGTAAATATTTGCAAGAGTATCTGAAATGTGGAACAATTTATTTTTCATAAATTTTACAATATCAAAACTGATGAATGAAATTGTTTAGTGTTTTCTGTGCAAATGGTAGAGACTAGTATTCTACAACACCCTAGGTTCTGCTCAGACATTATCATTCTCATTTAACCAGATGTGTTCTCCGCAAGTGCCAGTGTATTGTTTTGTTTGTTNGGTTCTGCTCAGACATTATCATTCTCATTTAACCAGATGTGTTCTCCGCAAGTGCCAGTGTATTGTTTTGTTTGTTAGGGTTGACTGGAGAGAGGAGGAATTGTATTGATGTGTGAGAGGGAACCTTGAGTCACTTTGTACACTATAGGTTATTTTGCTTGTATATGCAAAAAANAGGAATTGTATTGATGTGTGAGAGGGAACCTTGAGTCACTTTGTACACTATAGGTTATTTTGCTTGTATATGCAAAAAACCCTCACGTCACTCGTTAGTTATAAGATTGGCTCTATCAATTGAAATTAGTCTGGTGAGTGTGGTGTTAGCAGTTTCTAAGATAGAGGTAATTCTTTGGTTAACTTTTGGAAATTTTTTCTGTATTTCTTTTGAATTTCTACCTTAATCGGATCCAATTACATGTCATTTCATAGATAATGTTAAGAGGAATCGAACGATATGTCGACCATTTAAATTGGATAAGACGTTTTTATTTATAATAGTCCCAGTCTCATTTCTGTCTCTGCCTCCCCCCTCCACGCAAATAAAAGATATCTTTTTCATTATTTACTTAGCCGTAAGATGAATTGTCTGGTTCTAAGCTTGGGGTGGTGGTATAAGCAACCACCCCCTCCCCGCTGTCGTGGATAAGATGTAACTTTAAGCGCAAGCTGCCGCAGTAGTTGCAAGAAAGCAGTTAGTGAACGCAAGTGTTAGTCATTTGTACGTACCTCGTGATAGGAAAGGCAGCATGATTTATTTTATGCAATTGTTAGTTCAGAAAGTGTTCATTTAAATTTATTGGGTTTTATTATGTGAAATGCCACGTAGGTATGGCTGTAATTAGCAGTATGTAAAATTTCGACACATTTAACTTCTAATTAACGTAGTAATAGGCTGTCGCTCAGATCCCTAGAATTAGTAGAATTACCTTATAACATTAATAAATAGCTCAGTCACGCCCTGTTGTAAGTTAAAATATAGAGGTTTGAACCCCGGGTTTACGGAGCGAAGGGAGTGGTGGCAGTTCCCAGGAAGCAAGGTGACGAGGGCTGCTACCCTGCGTGCCTCTTCCCCGTCCCATGACAATATGGTGGTCTGAAGTAGATACTGAGTGTGAAACATACAAGCACTACAATTCTATAAATATGAATAATGTTAAAATCTTAATTTACTGTAGTTCAGCCACATCACTGTTTTTTTTTTTTTTTTTTCAAAGGACGGGGAGGGGTGGCTGCTGATTGTTCATTTCTTTGTGTCAGTATAATAGTTATGTATGTATACTGTAATTAGTTTTGCCAGATGTCACTCAGGAAATTAAATATTTGCCACCAAATTATTTGGTGTGTTCAAAGAAACAGTAAGGTAATGGGGTAGAGACTACTACTATTTTTTACTGCGGTTCACTTCAGCAAACTTATTATTTTTGTTTGGAATGTTTTTTAGCCTGTAATGTTTGTTTTGAACACTATTTTATTTTGTTTATTTACATTGTAAAGTAATATTGATTTCAGCCTCTACAGTTTATTTTCAGTAATTTTAAAGTCACCAGTTATTTATTTTCTAAACCACCCATCCATTTTATTTATGACCTTATGGTATTATATAATTTATTCTATAAATCTTAAATAGTGATTTTGTATTGAATTTTTTATCTTCCAAAATAAATTTTGTAATTTTTCAAGAGTATTTACTTGTTTTGCGCTTTTGTTTTAATTATATTTTATGTTTGTGTTTGGGATAGAGATAGTTGCCGGAAGTAGTTTGCTTCTGGGTGGGACCTTTAAAATTACGGCCGAGTATTTGCACTGGGGTTTTGATCGCCAAAATCCCCGGTGCCATCATAAGTTAGTTAGGAGTTACAGGTCCCAGAAGTTACAGTTTTGGTAGGAGAATCCAACCACGATAACAAGAAGGCCGAGATTCATAGGCCTATGTTTTAATTTTGGAGTTGTTTTGTCCGACTTCAGAACGGGAGAGTGGCGGACGGACAGAGGAAGATTGATGATGGTGTCGACGACGACTGCATTGTTTCTATAAAACATATTAACTATAGTGTATTTGCAGTATGTGAACCACTTTTTGAACCAAACTTTTGAAAAATAACCCCATGTTTGGTTTGTGTGGTTGTTTCCTGAATTTGTCATTTATCACAAGCTTTTATACTTCTGTTAACACATTGTATCTGTACATTGTACTACATATTTCAATAAAATCAATATGAATAAAACCAGAGAGACAACAGGTATTTTGGTGATCGCTAGTAAGAAATACTTCTCATGTGAAATGTTATTAAACTGAGCGTGCACAAATGCGGTGTGTTGTCGCTTTGGTGTAGTTTTCTAGACCTAGTTAAGAAGTAACCGTGGGTGGGCTGTTTTTGCTTGCGTGCAGGGAGTTCCTGTTCCCGCCGCAGCAGCAGAGGGGGGGAGGACTGGGGCTGCGGCAGCAGGACGGGCAGTACGAACTGTTCACGCAGGTGGAGAAGACACTGCGTCAGAGCCTGCAGCGGCTTGAGCGCAGGGAAGTGGAGAAGCTGCACTCGGGGGCGTCCATGGCTGTCCCAGGCGACTCCCTGCTGGCCGGTGCTCTCGCCATGTCTCTCTGCTACATACACAGGTGCCTTCTCCTTGTGCCTGGCGGCTAGAGTACTTGCCTCCCACAAAGGTGAACACGGTTTGATTCCTAGTGGGGTCGCTCCCACATTTACGCACGTGGGAATCATGCAGGACGACGCTGCCGGTTGGCTGGTCTTCTTGAGTATCTTCCTTTTCCTCCATCCGTGCTTCTTCCACTCCGGTGTTGCTCCATACTCACCTCGCTTCACCAGCATCAGTGCTCGAAGACCTCGATGTTAGAAGCCACCCAGACCGCTCCATTCCTCCTTGTGCCAGTTTGTTAGCTATTTCCACTGGATACAAGTGTGGTGGGGGGAGGGGGGCAGAATTGGATGATGCGTTTTGTTGATAGGCATTAATTTGCAGAAGCCTTTCCAATTTTGAAATGAGAGGGAAGGGCTGGAGATATAATTGCAGCGAATGAATGTCAAGTACTATGGATTCTCTTTATACCAAAATTCCTATATAAATAATGTTCAAATTATCCTCTTTTTTAATTTATCAAACATTTTGATTGAAAACTCTTGGTCCCATCAATTAAGATTTCACACAATAGTTTTTAAACTGTTTATGCAAATGTCTAATAAATTGTTGTGAAATACGATGACTGTAGTGGTCTACTCACCAGTTCAGCTGAATCTTGGTGGACAGGCGGTTAGGCACCACTTTGCTTCCTCCCCTTACACGCCTGACAATAGGGGAACAGGTTACCTAGCAACCAGCATGCGTTCTCGTGTTCTTTCTGTTTCTCTCTCAAATGCACGACTATCTTCCTCCCCTTACACGCCTGCAAGAGGGGATGCAGTTATCTAGGCAAAACAACTGTGTACTTTCTCTCTCTGCCACGTGCTTGCTTTCTCCCCTTACACGTATATAGTCTTTACATACAGTTAGGGTTGTGCGAATATTCAGTATACCAAAACGGAAAAGCAAAATGACAACTTTCAGTTTGGTTTTGGTATGTATTTTGATTGCTGAAAGTTGTAATGAAACAAAAATCCTCAATTTAAATTAATGCTCGGGTGTTTAATGAATATTCGTTTAGTGCATCAGCAAATTAAATTTAAATGTATGCAAGAACCTCTGTGGTAAATACTACATATCCTACATTTTTTTTTGTTAGGTTTTGCAACAAATTTGTTATAATTAATATCATGTTGAAATGTTATGGAATTCGTTAAACTTTCGGTGAGACAGCTCTTATGAAATTATTTTTTGTTTGCATTTCGCGAGAATAAAAGTCGCATTGGCACAACCCTAAATCCTACATATGGTCCCATTTTCATCTGCATAGTATGTGACTTCTCAGCTAAAATGAGGGGAAATTACTTGAACAAGGGGGAGGGGGGGAGAAATACTTCAGTCATCCTAGGCTGCCAACTCACCACAGCATGAACTACTTTTGACTCACCCCCTCGCACTTTGTGGAGGGGGCGGCTGACAAGAGGTTGGGGAGGTCTGGTGCGACTGGGAACGCTTGTACAAAGACCACAACTTTTAAGCTATAAATATTTTTTTATCCTTTTTTGCATTTAAAAATTTTAGTGCAACTACCATGCGATGGCAACGGCAGCAATTATGCACTAAAAACTGTATACCCTATTTCCTCCTGAAAAACGTATATTTCCTTATGAAAAAGTTGATCTGTATTTAGGCAAGTTGAGGTGAAATGTTTTTTAGTGTATTATTTTTATTAGCACTATCTTTTTTTAAATTGCCAGTTTTTTTTTGTGTTCAATAGTTAAACTTTGCAGCTCTTATTGTACTCAACATGAAGTTTAATAAGCTTAGAAGTTGTATTTCATTGATGTCCGTCTCAGTTCCTCATTTACTGAAGTCCTGGTGTATGGAGGTTTTTGACAGTCTCCTGAAAAATATCAGAAAGAAAATCAACTCTACTGCTTGAATAAACTGATGAGACCCATGGTAATGTTGATTTCACATGTGGCTGAAGAACGCACAACGTGCCTACAAGTAGATCTTAAGCAGGGATTTTAAAAGTGCTCAGTTTATCGTGAAACAGCCAATAACTACTGTTATTCACTTAGCACAAATAATAACAAAGTAAATTTAATTTTTTTCTTATTATGTATTGATAACTTACATTATTCTTGGTATATTAGGTGCAAATTGTAGGTCATCGTTTTGCAAATAAAGTAGTGTATTTTGGCTAAATTAAATTTAATTTTCTGTTTTAACATTAATCTAGGAGTTATGCGTGAATTAACTTGTATTTCAGTTTTATCGCTATTCACCATGTAATTAATCTTAGTTCTATGCTTCATCCAACTGAAACGGTGAGCTCATGTTAAAAGAAGTGGATGTGATAATCGTACACAGATTCATGCTCTTATCTTATAAAACAAACGCTAACTTCAGTAGCAATATGTCAGTATGTCAGCTCTTAGACGTATGTTTATCAGTTCACTGCCAATTTAACCGGGAGAACACATGCCAGTGCACACATAGTTATGTGCAGTGAATTTGTTCCAATAGCTTTGATTTCTAAACTGCTTACTTTGAGAGAGGTAAAGTGTACTGTAGTAGTGTTACGAGACGTAGAGGGTGGTCATGCGCAGGCTGGAGCGAGAGCTGAGCAGTGGCGTCAAGATGAACTCGCGAGTGCTGGTCATCACCGGTAGCAGCGACAGTGCGTCTCAGTACATGAACTACATGAACGTCTTCTTCACCGCACAGAAGCAGGTAACCCACGTTCAACACCTTCACGCTACCTTCCATCCGTCCCTGTTTGTAAATAGCACCCTTGCATGTATGTCTAAAGTTTGACCAAACAAGGTTGGTTGGGCTGGACTTCTCATAGACAATGAGGTGGCTGGAGACAGAGCAAGCTACTCAGAAAAGCCGGAGCGGGGAGCGAACCCGCCACGGCGCTTAGTAAGTAACCTACCCAGCATTCGCCTGAAGTAATTGACGAAAACCGTGGAAAACTGAAGTCAGGATGGCCAGACCGGGATTCAAACCCTGGTCCTCCCGAATGCGAGTCCAAAGGTTTACCACCGCATCATCTTTCTTGGTACCAAACAAGGTGGCGTAGTGGTAACTCTCTAGGCTTGTATTGTAGGGCCAGCCATTCTGGTTTCAGAATACCATGATTTTCCAAATTGATTCCTGGTGAATGATAAGATGGTTTCTTGTTTCAGGGCCGATGTAGGTTCCTCTCCCATTCCTGATTGTCGGAGATGCTGGTTCCATCTCTAATGACTTTCAATGAGATGATAAGGTTACTGGTCACCAAGAAATTTTCAAAGTTTGGTTTTGACTGATGTTAAGGTTCTAAAGAAGTTGTGGTAAAAGTAAACATTGTTTGTTTGTAAACACGGAAGTGAAAAATGAACACAATGTATCTAAAAACTGCTTATTTTATATGAAAAGTTGTTTGTATCTGTTTATTTCTTGTTTAGAAGTGTATTTCGTAGGATCAGGAGATGAGTACATGCGCCATGTAAATAAAACACTGGGGAGGTAGGCAGCTAACAGATGATTTTGACAGGCACGCGTCATTGACGTATTCGCGTTATCCACATCTCAGACAGCTCCAGGGCGGATACTTGCTGTGATTGGATACGTGAANGGTAGCAGCGACAGTGCGTCTCAGTACATGAACTACATGAACGTCTTCTTCACCGCACAGAAGCAGGTAACCCACGCCCAACACCTTCACGCTACCTTCCATCCGTCCCTGTTTGTAAATAGCACCCTTGCATGTATGTCTAAAGTTTGACCAAACAAGGTTGGTTGGGCTGGACTTCTCATAGACAATGAGGTGGCTGGAGACAGAGCAAGCTACTCAGAAAAGCCGGAGCGGGGAGCGAACCCGCCACGGCGCTTAGTAAGTAACCTACCCAGCATTCGCCTGAAGTAATTGACGAAAACCGTGGAAAACTGAAGTCAGGATGGCCAGACCGGGATTCAAACCCTGGTCCTCCCGAATGCGAGTCCAAAGGTTTACCACCGCATCATCTTTCTTGGTACCAAACAAGGTGGCGTAGTGGTAACTCTCTAGGCTTGTATTGTAGGGCCAGCCATTCTGGTTTCAGAATACCATGATTTTCCAAATTGATTCCTGGTGAATGATAAGATGGTTTCTTGTTTCAGGGCCGATGTAGGTTCCTCTCCCATTCCTGATTGTCGGAGATGCTGGTTCCATCTCTAATGACTTTCAATGAGATGATAAGGTTACTGGTCACCAAGAAATTTTCAAAGTTTGGTTTTGACTGATGTTAAGGTTCTAAAGAAGTTGTGGTAAAAGTAAACATTGTTTGTTTATAAACACGGAAGTGAAAAATGAACACAATGCATCTAAAACCTGCTTATTTTATATGAAAAGTTGTTTGTATCTGTTTATTTGTTGTTTAGAAGAGTATTTCGTAGGATCAGGAGATGAGTACATGCGCCATGTAAATAAAGCACTGGGGAGGTAGGCAGCTAACAGATGATTTTGACAGGCAAACGTCATTGACGTATTCGCGTTATCCACATCTCAGACAGCTCCAGGGCGGATACTTGCTGTGATTGGATACGTGAANGCGTCATTGACGTATTCGCGTTATCCACATCTCAGACAGCTCCAGGGCGGATACTTGCTGTGATTGGATACGTGAATATTGCGCCAAAATCTGGAAAGTTGGTTGCTAGCTCGCCTAATTTCCCTCTTCTCGCGCTAGGCGTCGAGCGGACCAGTTGGTCTTTAACTTGCTGCTCTAATAAAATGTTTATTTTGTGATATAAAGTGTGTTACTGTTATTTATTTTAATTCAACATCAGATAAATGATGACTTTTCTGTTCATAGAGTGCCCTAAGATGCAAAGGAATCCCATTCTCACTGGCTGGCGCTCAAAACCGAGGGAAATTGAAAATAATTTATGTTGTGCTTGTGGATTGAACAGTGCTTTTGTATGTTAAATGGGAATTCAAGACCGTATTACGTATTTGGCATACTAAGGGAATTTAATATTTGCATGTGTGTATTAAATGTGGAACAGTTTAATTTGCATAAACTTTCATCCCATTAAATTTAATGAATGATGTATTTTGATTGTTTTACTTGCAATGGAACAGACTTGTACCCTACTACACCGTAGGTACTGCTCAGGTTTGTGGGGATTGATTGGAGAGAGACGAGACAATGTTATTGATGTTCAAGAGGGGATACGTATTGTGGCACTTTACACTTGTTACAGTACAGTCTATGCTGTGTGGTATATGCAGAAACCCCTCACATCATCCACACACCATCGGAACATACTACCGTATATATTATTATTGATGTATTAAAGTGTATCCCCAGTGTGTGGTAAGTCAAGTGTGTTTCAAAGTGTATGTATGTACGTATATGTCACTCTCCTCATCTTTTCCACACAACACAACAAATAAATATAATAGCCCCAGTTCTCTTCATGTGCAAACAAAAATTGTGTTGATTTTACACCAGAGATGATTGTTCATGGACTTGCTGAGTAAAGCTGTACACAACTCGACGATTTTTTTTTTTTCAGAAGATGTCTGGCTAATAAAATAAATGTGCATTTGATTTTAAAAGTTGTCATCTTCATGCTACAGACAATTTAAAATTTATGTTGTGTTTAAAATTTCCCATTATATCTATAGCGCCTGACCCGTCATAATGACCTTATCTCTGAAAACCGTGAAAGATCATTTTAGTAAGGTTCTACAGTAGATAAATGTAAAGACTGAGTCAGTTTATGTGTTAAATTTCAATTTTCCATTTTGTATATAAAGTATAATTTTTTTTGTGTCCATTTTTACTCCTTCTGGAAAATATCCAATCTTCACCACATTGCAACGTACACAAATGAAAAAATTAAGCCAGTGAAGTTCCACATGTCCATCACCCAGATTTCAGTTAACAATGAATGGATCACGAAAGCAACATATTGACATGACTGAGAAAGATAACCTGTTAGCAGGAAGTGTAAAAGTGTCAGTGGTGGATGAGTTGCGAGAGCTAGAGGGGTGAGGTGTGTTGCAGAACGTGATGATCGACGTGTGCAGTCTGGATCAAGAGCTGGGACTGCTGCAGCAAGGCTGCGACATCACAGGCGGTCTGTACCTGCAAGTCCCGCAACTCCAAGGACTGGTGCAGTACCTCCTGGTGTGTGCTGGTCGTAGTTTAGGTGCACACTCTCATCACGTACTGTACTGCAACCGTGGTTTAGGCACATGCTATACTTACTGTAGAACCTCGATTTTACATTCCCCTCAATTACATTTTCCTCTTACATACACCAATTTATTCAGGTCTCACCATTTTCCCTACGTTCACAATGTATTAAATTCCTGCCGTATGTTCCCTTGAATTACACTTTTTTAAATTCATGTTGTTAACTAAATTTGGAAATTCTTACATTGTACTAGTCTTGTTTATAAAACACATTAATGCAGATATTGAGAGTGCAATAATAAGCATACAACACAATTTCATTGGAAGGTAAAAGTATCGCCCTAAAAATGTTTACACTGGNCAGTGTCATCACGTACTGTACTGCAACCGTGGTTTAGGCGCATGCCATACCAGTGTCATCACGTACTGTACTGCAACCGTGGTGTAGGTGCATGCCATACCAGTGTCATCACGTACTGTACTGCAACCATAGCTTAGGCGAATGCTATACCTCTCTCGTCACTTACAGTAGAACCTCGATTTTACATTCCCCTCAATTACATTTTCCTCTTACATACACCAATTTATTCAGGTCTCACCATTTTCCCTACGTTCACAATGTATTAAATTCCTGCCGTATGTTCCCTTGAATTACACTTTTTTAAATTCATGTTGTTAACTAAATTTGGAAATTCTTACATTGTACTAGTCTTGTTTATAAAACACATTAATGCAGATATTGAGAGTGCAATAATAAGCATACAACACAATTTCATTGGAAGGTAAAAGTATCGCCCTAAAAATGTTTACACTGGGNTATACCTCTCTCGTCACTTACAGTAGAACCTCGATTTTACATTCCCCTCAATTACATTTTCCTCTTACATACACCAATTTATTCAGGTCTCACCATTTTCCCTATGTTCACAATGTATTAAATTCCTGCCGTATGTTCCCTTGAATTACACTTTTTTAAATTCATGTTGTTAGCTAAATTTGGAAATTCTTACATTGTACTAGTCTTGTTTATAAAACACTTTAATGCAGATATTGAGAGTGCAATAATATCCATACAACACAATTTTATTGGAAGGTAAAAGTGACACCCCAGAAAATGTTTACACTCGGAAAAAAATTAATTATCTGATCTGCAACAGGATTAAAGACTAAAGGATAACTTAAATTGAGATAAATATATTATTCTGTGATTTGGTTCAAAATAAAACTTATAACTCCACCAGTTACTTTTTTTTTAGGCACAGTAAAGAAAAAAAATACTATTATTCAAGTTAGTAAAATACTTCACTACAAAAACTGACCCAAATAGAAAACAGTGATTGAAACTTAATATATAAGAATTGGCATCTTAAAATATGAAACTAAAACATTGTTTGACCCATTACTCTACATCAGCATTAACTCTTCAACATGTAGTCTTCAAGTTTGTTAGTTTCCCTTCACTTACACATTTCACATTCGTCCCCAGAAGCGTGTAGAATAGGTGTTCTGGGTACTGTGCTGTGGCCGTAGTTCACGTGCAGGCTGTACCAGTGCCTTCACGTCCAGGATGTCAATTCTGGGCTACACGTTTTGGTACCTATCTGGGGAATTTATGCCTGCTCGTGCAGTTTTTATTAGTTCACTTGCTATAATGCCAGCATATTTCCATGCATTATCATTGGGGAGGCATATGTTTACGTAGGAGTTCTGTAGTTAAAATACAGAACATTGCTCCGACATTAGATTACAGTAGTGTAGTAGTTGATTTTCTCTTACCTCCTTTTTCTCCTCCCTTTCAAGATAGTTAATGCAGAATTGCTATATCTCACTTTGTGATATATGTATCCACAAATGTTGTGAAGTGATACATATATTAAATAGTTCATTGTGCATTCATCTTCCAGTGTCATATTTTCATACAGCACTGTTAGGGCCTACTTGTTTATGCAGCAGATAGCCTGGATGATTTAAAGTGCCTGATTTCTGACCAAGTGTTCCCACGCGGGTTAAACTCCAATATCTTACATTGATGCACGCAGCTTTCCTTTGGCAACTGGCTGTGTGTCTTCGTGAGAAGTTATCTTCGTACTTGACTGGGCTGGTGAGAATTATGTTACTCCAAACTGGGCTTACGTGATTCGTGGGCAAACACCTACGACGTGCGACAGAAACATTCAATCTTGAAAACAGGTCTGAGCTGAAGTGTTCTGAAATAAATAATTTTTCGGGGAAACTTTTCTCGAGAAAGCGATGTTTCCCTTACACCCAACCTTGGAGCACGCAGTCGTTAACAGGAGTCTTATGTGTGAAGGTTGTCCCGTCATCTGTTCACGAGAGAAACTAAAATTTTTCTTTATACGAGTATGTAATTGTCAATCTTAAGAGTCGGTAATTTTTAAAAGTAGAAGTGATACAGATTATGCATCGACTGCATTTACTTGCGTTCTGTCTGCATATTTTTTCTCTGAAACAAATTTTGAAAAGTAGAGGCATTTGTCTTGCATGGAGATTAAGGTTCTGGAGAATAATACAGGAATGGAAATAGTTTGGTACTTCATAACATGGACTTCTCTCTCCTTCCGACGAGCGCCTGGCCACAGTAAGGGTAGCGTCAGCTACTACGTTGGTAGCGGCAAAGCAGATGACTGTGAGCGGCTTTCAGGCTGGTTCGCTAGCCTGGCAGGTGAGCAGTCCACACTTGAGGTATTTGTCAAAGTTGTTCATGCTGTCCATCGACGAGTAAGTTTTTAAATGGGAATTAACATTAAAAAAACAATGTCATGTTTCAGTATTTATGCTGAAGGTGCGACGTGCCATGAGATAAGTAGCTTTTTGTGTCTTGCTCAGACTGTACCACGTGTGCGAGTGTTCCAGTTCCTGTCACTGATCGCGATCAACCTTTCTGGGTGGCAAAATGGCCTAAATCACATATATATTGCCAAACATATTTTGAGATGTTAATTGTTTTCAAAAAATTTGGGGTGTTTATTTTGTGTAAGTATAGTAGAGCTCGTGTCACATTTAGTGTTGTAACGTGTGTATAGTTTGTGCAACACAACTATGCATCGAAGCACAAGTTTTTTGGACTTTAATATGTGTAAGAATTTTTTTTCCCCCTAATATGATGTTCAAATTGTGGAGTACGGGTTTTTATGTGTGGGCAGGTAATGCATGTGTAAGTATAATGTTACGACTGCCATTACACCACCTTCCACTTCTAGAAAGTGTTTCAGGCTGTGTGTGGGAATGCGTTATCTGTGCCAATCCTGTGCTGTACCTTACACGGTAGTCATCACATGCCCTGACGTGCGTTTGCAGTGGGTGTTCCTGCCGGAGCCGCCCATCAGGAAGAAGCTAGTCCTGCCGCCGCCGGTTAAAGTCGACTACAGGGCAGCCTGCTTCTGTCATCGCGAGCTGATAGACGTCGGTTTCGTCTGTTCCGTCTGCCTCTCTAGTGAGTGTCTTACTCCAGGATTGTAACTTCATTACTACGTTTAAGAACCATCGGAAATATACAGTATTTGTATTAGCCTACTTTCTGCACGATTCTTGCCAGGAATCAAACCCCGTTCGCCGTGCTGAGAGGTGAGTGCTCTAGCTGCAGTGTCAGTGCGGCCGTATTAGCTGTATGGGAGTAAGGAGGCCGTCATGACTGCTGAGTGAAATGTCTTTAACTAATAAATCACAAATACATCTAAATACCGTATTCACCTGAAAATCTAAACTAGAGTGCTTGATGAATCATAATTATCCTTTTGCTTGCGTAATAGGTGAACCACCATTTTTGTTTATTTTTAGTAAGTCTCTTTGCCAGCTTAATTGTTTTCTAACCTTTTTTTTTCCTTTATATATATATATTTTTTTTTTTAAAAGGTCTGATTGCAGGCTTTTGTGACCATTGTCAAGTAGGTTGTCTTGTATTTTGAGTGCAAACCACGTAAATATATGGTGAAATGTCGGTAAAATCGGTTTTTTTTGGCACGGCTCATTCTGAAAGCTAAGAAAACACATATGAAAAGGTCAAGAAAAAGTCACAAAATTTTATTTATGCAAACTAGTAGACATCCTATATGTGAATGTAANTACATATGAAAAGGTCAAGAAAAAGTCACAAAATTTTATTTATGCAAACTAGTAGACATCCTATATGTGAATGTAATTAAATTATCATATCTTGAGGTAGTAACGAGCAGTTTTGTTCTCTAAAGGATCGGTAGAATAGTGAAGTTGATTGCAATGTTAATGTTGTGCATCCTGTGCTATGCCGCCTGTAACAGGAGATTGTGGCAACCATATATGATTACCAACTTTCTTTTTTTTTTCATATTTGCTATAAGGGACACTTCTGACCCCAATAAAATTATNAACCATATATGATTACCAACTTTCTTTTTTTTTTCATATTTGCTATAAGGGACACTTCTGACCCCAATAAAATTATAAAAAAAAAAATTTATAAAAGAAGTTTTAAATGCAGTACAATGTATAATGAGCTAAAGTTAGTATCGCGCAGTAGTTCACATTTTATCTGAATATATAAAACAACAAAATATCAGATGCAGCTGTGGTCATAGGTGAGTGTGTTTTGAATTTCTGATTCAGTCTGCTTTAAAGCAGACAACACCAACACTCACTGGAGTAAAAGATACTGTACACATCTCAATAAGTGCAATTTCCACGAACGCACATGTAGGCGAATGCCACCTGTCTTTGACAACTATCTGTGACCTCTGGGATACAGCGTCAGAGCAAACGTACGTGTAATCGCGCAAGTGATAAATTACTGACACAGTGTATATTAATGTTCAGTCCGAGATACAGGGATGCACGACATTCCGTCCGATGTCCATGCAGGATAATTCTTTCGGCCCCAGGATACAGGAAATCCCATGCAATAAAGGATAGTTGGCAACCCTACACTCGTGCGTGTAACATGCATGGGTACAAATACTGACATGTTGAACATANACAATAAAGGATAGTTGGCAACCCTACACTCGTGCGTGTAACATGCATGGGTACAAATACTGACATGTTGAACATATCAGCATGTTTTGCACAACACTTCTGTTTCATAAATAATGTACTACATAGCTCCATTAACAGTTTAACAGTTAAGCAATGTTACCTTTAACGGCTTTATGAATTTATTATAACAACCGTTTTTTGTAATAGAATTTGGCATTATTATCTGTGGTGTTGTTTTCTGGTTTAAAGTAATAAATGTCATACGTATGGTGAATTGATATTTGTAACGTTACGGTGTGCATTATATTTTGCTTATAATTATGTATTGAAACTGGAGATTTTTAATGTGGCAGTATATTTAACATTCTTCTGTTATGCAATAATATGTGTACCAACAGTGGCTTGATTAGCATCTTGTGTTGTTCATTGAAATGACCAGCAAAGGAGGCATTTGAATGATGTCTAATTGTAATCTTTCTCTTATGAACGTTAAACTGAAGTGTTATTTTTATTTCCAGTTTTCTGCAAGTTCAGTCCAATCTGCACCACATGCCAGTAAGTGNACGTTAAACTGAAGTGTTATTTTTATTTCCAGTTTTCTGCAAGTTCAGTCCAATCTGCACCACATGCCAGTAAGTGATTTACTTTATATTGAATGTTTCTTCAATCTGTCGGTAATGTCACGAGAATTCTGGAAAATTGTGATGTAATGTAATTTGTTTGTTTCTTTTGCAGCACTGTGTTCAAGTCCCCTGGGCCTCTGCCGATGAAAATAAAGAAGAAGAAACTGAAATTGAACTAGCATAGGGGTAGTCGTAACACTCGCGCCAGTGCAATAATTCAGTTTGCATTCAAATGTGAACTGTTAATGTTTGTATCATAAATGTTGTTTCATAT
Source organism: Clitarchus hookeri (assembly GCA_002778355.1). Taxonomy (NCBI): domain Eukaryota; kingdom Metazoa; phylum Arthropoda; class Insecta; order Phasmatodea; family Phasmatidae; genus Clitarchus; species Clitarchus hookeri. The sequence continues at coordinate 1,701 of NQII01014883.1, read as the reverse complement.
TGAAATGTCAAACAAAGTTGAATAAATTTTGTCTACTTTTAAAATAGTGTTTTATTTTAGCATTCCATGGCTACAAGTACACGTGGATATTCACACGTGAGCTCATTATGCATCTTTTGTTGATGCTTATTTACGTAGGCAAGATATTAATATTCAAAATAAAATTAATAAGGTGAACTGAACCGCTAGTCAATTTCTTGTTTTACACAAAAAAATGTTAAATTTAATTTTGTGATCTTTAACTTTTGTGATATTTATGTATTAATAATTTGTTGGCTTCTTTATTAACGTAAAATCTGAGATTGTGTAGCAGTTCTACTAGTCTTAAAACTTAGCACGTCACATAGTTACAGTATAGCTTTGTTTTACTCAACCAGGGTCTGTGTAGTGTAATGTAGTGTTGGGTCGAGNTATCATAAATGTTGTTTCATATTGAAATGTCAAACAAAGTTGAATAAATTTTGTCTACTTTTAAAATAGTGTTTTAATTTTAGCATTCCATGGCTACAAGTACACTTGGATATTCACACGTGAGCTCATTATGCAATTTTTTGTTGATGCTTATTTACATAGGCAAGATATTAATATTCAAAATAAAATTGATAAGGTGAACTGAACCGCTAGTCAATTTCTTGTTTTACACAAAAAAATGTTAAATTTAATTTTGTGATCTTTAACTTTTGTGATATTTATGTATTAATAATTTGTTGGCTTCTTTATTAACGTAAAATCTGAGNTTATTTTTTTTCTTTCTTCCAAGTATTATTGCAGACTTTTGTGACCATTTTCAATTAGGTTGTCCTGTATTTTGAGTGCAAACCACGTAAATATATGGTGAAATGTCGGTAAAATCAGTTTTTTTGGCACGGCTCATTCTGAAAGCTAAGAAAACATACATATGAAAAGGTCAAGAAAAAGTCACAAAATTTTATTTATGCAAACTAGTAGACATCCTATATGTGAATGTAATTAAATTATCATATCTTGAGGTAGTAACGAGCAGTTTTGTTCTCTAAAGGATCGGTAGAATAGTGAAGTTGATTGCAATGTTAATGTTGTGCATCCTGTGCTATGCCGCCTGTAACAGGAGATTGTGGCAACCATATATGATTACCAACTTTCTTTTTTTTTTCATATTTGCTATAAGGGACACTTCTGACCCCAATAAAATTATTAAAAAAAAAAATTTATGAAAGAAGTTTTAAATGCAGTACAATGTATAATGAGCTAAAGTTAGTATCGCGCAGTAGTTCACATTTTATCTGAATATATAAAACAACAAAATATCAGATGCAGCTGTGGTCATAGGTCAGTGTGTTTTGAATTTCTGATTCAGTCTGCTTTAAAGCAGACAACACCAACACTCACTGGAGTAAAAGATACTGTACACATCTCAATAAGTGCAATTTCCACGAACGCACTTGTAGGCGAATGCCACCTGTCTTTGACAACTATCTGTGACCTCTGGGATACAGCGTCGGAGCAAACGTACGTGTAATCGCGCAAGTGATAAATTACTGACACCGTGTATATTAATGTTCAGTCCGAGATACAGGGATGCACGACATTCCGTCCGATGTCCATGCAGGATAATTCTTTCGGCCCCAGGATACAGGAAATCCCATACAATAAAGGATAGTTGGCAACCCTACACTCGTGCGTGTAACATGCATGGGTACAAATACTGACATGTTGAACATA
>NQII01014882.1:0-16806 GCA_002778355.1 Clitarchus hookeri | reverse complement strand
TTATTTGGTGTTTTCTTTCTCAGTATTTTGATATAATTGTCACCAAACTGGCCGTGCTGGTTTTAGAACGAAACACAGCACAAATGCGTTGGAAGACGCCTCAAATTTTTGTTCGTTTATTCAGTTCATAATTAAATAGGGTATTAAGGGATACAACTATGCACAGTTATTAAGTTAAGATACAAGGAAGAAGCCGACTACACAAATACTCTATGCAGCATTAATTTCTGTAAAGCAGGGTTATTGATAACTAACAGTCAAGGTGTTCACCATTGTATCATACACAAGCACCATTTAGTAAAACGTTAATATTATCTAAGCGTCCTCGAATTGTTGAAATATTTCGCATTCTTAAAAAATACGAACTATTAAATAAATCCCTAAAAACATGATTATAATATTAATAATTTCCTTCCTCCAGTCGTCAAAATTTTGAAGTAGAGGCCTTTGTTTTCATGTTGTTATTAAAATATAATTTAAATATAATTAATATTAAGTGTAATATGACTTTTTCTGTATGCTGTATGCACTCTTCTGTCTCCCATAAACAGCTATCATAAAGTAATAAAAGTCATTATAAAGTGATAGAATATAATGATATTTTAAATATTCAAGAATACATTTATCTATTTTTGTTTACTCCTTAAATGAAAAAAAAAAAAAGGGGTTCAGCTATTTATAAAATTATAATCTGAAATTTCGGTGATTTTCGTATCTATAAGGTAAATAATAAGCTTTAATAAAAGGTTTCACGATATAAATATCTGCACACAATGGAACGTTTTATACTGNTCCAGTCGTCAAAATTTTGAAGTAGAGGCCTTTGTTTTCATGTTGTTATTAAAATATAATTTAAATATAATTAATATTAAGTGTAATATGACTTTTTCTGTATGCTGTATGCACTCTTCTGTCTCCCATAAACAGCTATCATAAAGTAATAAAAGTCATTATAAAGTGATAGAATATAATGATATTTTAAATATTCAAGAATACATTTATCTATTTTTGTTTACTCCTTAAATGAAAAAAAAAAAAAGGGGTTCAGCTATTTATAAAATTATAATCTGAAATTTCGGTGATTTTCGTATCTATAAGGTAAATAATAAGCTTTAATAAAAGGTTTCACGATATAAATATCTGCACACAATGGAACGTTTTATACTGCAAGTTTAAGGGAGGTTTAACTCCTCCCTAGAGACAATTCCATTTGCACACGTTAAGACGAGACTGTAATTAAACTCCAGTAACGACACAACCAGGATGATAAACTGTTTTTTTACTAACCAGTGAATACTTTTTTTTTGTTTTGGCTGGCCAGTCAACTTCTTTTTTTCAGATATTTTGGGAAAAAGGGGGGGGGAGGGAGGAGAGCGATAGATAGTGTTGTTCTAACTTACGCATAAATTTAAATTAATGGTCGCATCTCCATTTGCTAAACAGACTGGATGAGACTGTTATGCTCTCAGTGACAGAACCTATGACTTAAGTCGTATAATGGATATCTACGAACGAGTCTTAACATTCAATCGTGACCAAGAGCAGTTTGTTCATAACCAGAAAAAGTCCGGTTATTTTTAGCATTCTTACCTTTGGAAAGGTAGGCTCATGAAATAATTTGAGTGTCTGTCAGGATGTAATCCCTGGACAGATTGTAATAAAACTGTGTAGGAATATGTTGCCACCAACGAACATCAATACCAAACATTATATTTGGTCCAGTCAATGTTACTTCCAACTTTTCTGAAGCCATGCTAAAGTCCTACTTAAAGGATATTCTTCAGCCTTACAGAAACTAAGTTTAACCGAGGCAAGAAAATTACACCAAAGGGACAACGCTCCACATTCCTGCGCACTGAGTGTAATAATATTCCGCATACGAACTATTTGTTACTAGGCATTACCAACATACTTCTCTGTCCCTGTTTTACTCATATAAGTTAAAAATTAAATAGTATAATTTATAGATAAAATATAAGTAAATGTTAAGTTTCACAAAAAAAATTTTTTTTTTAAGACAAGTATAAAGCGCTTGTGGAATGTGGCATATTTAGTTAGTAACCAAATATTTCATACATGGAATGATTATTTTATGGTTTTATTTTAAAAAGTGTGAATAAATGGCGAATAGACCATAACAGTACATATTCTGTATTAATAAAACTCTTAGATGCAGACTTATGAGTGTAAATGTATCACTTCGTGATGTTATGCCTCCACGTATGTGCTCGATGGAGGTTGCGCAACCTTCATACACGCACGTCTGTAGCCTGTCACGCACTGAACGACAACAGAACGGCCCGGCAATAGTAAGATAGCTGCCCCCCCCCTGCACCCCTTCACACGCCTACCTCTTTGTGATCGTAGACTAAAGATGAGGTAGAACGATATCGCTGGCTGCGCACAACCAATCTCCGTGTCCCGACATTTTATGGCTACATGTCTAGAAACAACGGCGTTGATCGCATTTGAGGTTAGAACACTGTTTAGTTAGCAAATGCTTCAAGATGACTGTATAATTCCTATTACCAACTTGTAAGGCAGTTTGATTGAATTCAAAATGGTAAAAGTATTTAATTATTACATTTGTGCTTATCATTTTAAAAAGAAGATATAAGCAAACACGTCCGGTATTGTATACATGGCGAATTTGGCGCATGCATCTGGCATTAGGATTCAGGATTCGTCCGCCATCTTGGTTGACATGACAGGCGCGGTGGCCGTGTTCATCTCTCCCCTCATCGCTCCCAGACCATGGCCGGCCATTACAGCAACCCATAACCATAGAAACTATTTTAATAAAAATTTATTTTATATGAAAAATTAATTTAATAAAAAAGGATTTCAAATATTGGCTTGCTATCTTGGATCTTTAATAAGTATAATGATTTTCCTAGAAAATACGCCTGTTTGCGTAGAAACCTCTACTCGCTCGATTACCATCTGATTTTACTTATTATTTCGATGGTATCGACCCCTGCTGGAGGGACGATCGCTCCACATGACAGTGTGTATATTTATTTATGAATTAAAGGATGTATTTGCTATAAGCGAGAAGATAAAATATAATAATTTAAAAAAAACATAGTATTATTTATTTTCAAATAATATTTAGCGAAATCAAACGTACAGTAGGCCAGACCCCCAGTCGCACTTTCAAATGTTAATAGTTTGTCAAAAAAAGTAGGTAAATTTTATTTTTAAAATATTTTAAAAATAATACAACTGCGCATTCTAGGTAGGACCATGTAAAAGAATGCAAATATTAATGATTTTTTGTTTCTGAGAAAAAAATTATTTATATTTTCTTTTTCTTGATTTATGTGAAAATAAGGTGTTCAGCTCTGCAATTTATGAAATTAAATTTATTATAATATAACCACCCAGTAGGCTCACGCGACAGACATGTTTGTCATAACACGCGTGCATCATGACGTCACAGCGGGGAAATATAAGGGGTGAGCGTTGTCAGCCCCGAGCCAAGTGCACGCGAACTGACCTTGATCACACGTGTGAGATCTGCGTTTAGAGCGAATTATCCTGGAAGAATCCCTTTAAATCCGACAGTTTTCAAGGACAGGGCCGCAGGTGTTCGCCGGCTTTTGCGGCGGAGGGGTCGGTGGCCGGATGGGAATTGGAGTGGGGGGAGGGGGTGTGGATGATGCGGGAGGGAAATGGTCCAGCACGAAATACGATGTTAACTCATGGAAGCTCTGCTGAATACTGATCTCGATCGAGCCAAATCATAAATGAGGGGAGAAAGGGGGGAGGCACCAATAGTATAAAGGGCGATTCACCAGATGTCCGCCATATTTCAGTGACCTGTTATTAGCAGCGTTAGAACATTCTGCGATCGGCGGTTGTACACACAGCATCCTTCTACATCACAGAGAGTAAGTACCTACGTGTTTTTAATTATAGTAATATAGCGTGTGCAGAGAGACAGCCACCGCTGCCATCCGTGCCGGCTGGCCACAGAGGCAATGCGTGGTTGTATCACGAAGGCAGGCGGGGTCATGCGAGGGTGGTACGTCGGCCAGGGTCAGGGGAAGGGTGGGGGTTGGCGGGGGGACTGCGTGTACTTGGCCGTCAGCCATCACTCGCATTTAGAAAGTCAGGTGCTTCAAAAACTAATGAAAATTGGTTTATTCACATGTGCGCGCATGCCGAAAGAAAGAGAAGTCACATATTAATGAGCTATAGGAATGTACTTTTCTTGGTAAACTTAAATCCCCCCCCCTTTTCCCAAAAAAAAATATCCGCAATTTAAAGTAATAAACGTTGTTTTTAGCTCAAATTTCATAATCGAACTGCATATATGATATACTGTAAACCGTTTTTAAGGACAGTCAACTACCAAAAATGGCAAACAATAAAATGTAGTGTAACTGACATAAAGCACACATGTTTACAATAGGCATACTCGAAATTTTCTTCCGAGCTGCCTCGTAAAAACCAAGTGGATTTGTTCAGGTATCTCAACACGCTGAACGCGTTTCGTTTGTATTTGTGGCCTCTACTTGAAAACATCTAACTCATAGACAGGAAAGGCGTTGCCAGGAAAGAGAAAAAAAAATACTCTGTAGGCGGGAACTATATTTCCCATGGTATTCCAATTGGCTGACACAAAAAAAATTATTATTAAAAAGTTGATTGCCACATTACGTACAGACGCGAGCTACCATTCAACTGCAGGTATTGAATTCCTTGCTGTATTGCCATGCCGGTTGTATACAAGCCTTAGCGTAAGGCATTCGCGTAGCTCGTATGGATGATGAGGGATGGGGAGGCGGGGAAGGATGTTCGCGCGGAGGTGAGGTGAGGATGGCGTTCCAGGCCTACATTGTCTGCAGACGTGCCCAAGGGTATGCCACGTATGAGCTGCCGGAGCAAATGACGATCGCAAACTCATCCCACAACGTGCGTGTCTTTCCCTACCAAACAAATTCAATATAGCTTATGCAGGAAACAAATGCTTATAATACACACACACGTAGATAGGTCAAAGCTTACGACTCTGTATACAGAGCGACAAAGAGTTCTACATTCTAGGAGCGCGCGCACACAAACACACGCACACACGACACATACATAGGTGTAAAAGCTCGTGGCTCTGCACACACAGTGACGTGAGTTCGACATTTTCCAAAATAACCAAATACTTTAAAAGGAAAAGTAACTGTGTTTAAAATTTAATATTATACTTAATTAATTTCTACTGACCTATCCCTTAACGTGAGTCCTATATAAATTTAGATAATATTTAATGGAATAAACGTGTTTAGTAGTATCATTGTGTGTAGTATAGTGATTCTGCAGAACACTGTCAAATAATAGTAGGGAATTCACTGTTATCCAAACAAGTTTCAGGAATACAGTAGTAGGAAAACCCAAAGTTGCTAACAGGAGCTACAAATTACTCGTGCAGGATACCGTAAAAAATACACCGAAGAGCCAAAAAAACTGGTATAGGCGTGCGTATGCAAATAACAGAGGTATGGAACCAATCAGAGTAACGAGATGCGGTCGGCAGCTAGATCGGTCACTGCTGCTACAATGGCAGGTTATCAAGATTTAAGTGAGTTTGAACGTGGTGTTATAGTCGGCGCACGAGATATGGGACATAGCATCTCTGAGGTAGCGATAACATTTGGAAGTTCGCGTACGACCATTTCACGAGTGTACCGTGAATATCGAGAACCCGGTAAAACATCACATCTTCGACATCGCTGCGGCCGGAAAAAGATCGTGAAAGAACGGGACAAACGACGACTGACGAGAATCGTTAAACGTGACAGACGTGCAACCCTTTCTCAAGTTGGCGCAGATTGGATTTGTGGACTGCCCTGCAGGATTCATGGCGTGAAATGCCTCCTACATACCTTCAGACATTAGTCTAGTCCATGCCACGTCGTCTTGTGGCACTTCTGCGTGTTCGCGTGGACCCTACACGATATTAGGCAGGTGTACCAGTTTTTTATTTATTTTTTTTGCTCTTTAGTGTAATTTTGACGACAGTTGAGTGCATTACTGTACTTGAATAATACAGGCTGAATATAAAAGAACACCCCAACTTTTAAGGTCTATAATATCAAAACCAAACAACCTACAACCTTGATTGGCCAATCAAATACCGTGGAACCGTGATGCTTGTTTACCATACATTCATAAATGTTCAATGTGACCACCACGAGTGGCCCGAATGGCATCTACGCGATAATCAGACTCGTTCAACGCTCTTGTCAGTATGTCCGGTGTTACGGATTGCATGGCGTTCGTAACTCTTGGTTTGAGGTGGTGAGGGGGAAGCGATCTCGCATTCGACACGTCATTGTGAAGGGGACGGTCAGATGCTTTCTATATGTTACGAAAGACGACACTGGGAGCGTCTGTCGTCACACTATGAGCGTGTGTTGTGAGTTAGTCCGCATCACGATGGCGACGGAACAACAGAAGGCATTCTGTGTTATTCAGTTTGCTAAATGTGAATCGGTTACGACTGTTCAACTTGAATTCCGTCGAAAATACTAACATCGTCCTCCCAATGGGTGGAGTATCGTACGTTGGTTTCATCAGTTCCGAGACACAGGGTGTCTTTGCAAAGGCAAAAATTCCGGGTGGTTTCGTGTGTCCGAAGAGAATGTGCAACTGATTCAACAAGCGTTCGTTGGCAGTCCGAGAAAATCAACTTGACAAGCTAGCCGGGAAATTTAAATCCCTCAATCGACGGTATGGACAGTGTTGCGAAAGCGATTGCTGTACAAACCATACAGATCACAGCTTGTACAGGCTCTTACCGAAAGGGATAAAGAACTGAGACGTGATTTCTGCACGTTCGTTCTTGACCAGAACGAGGTAGACGATGCCTTCATGTCTAAGCTGTTTTTAGCGATGAAGCGACGTTCCGTACAAATGGTAAGGTGAACCGGCACAACGTGCGGATATGGGGTCAGGAGTCTCTAAATGAAACCACCGAACACGAACGCGCTTCCCGCAAAGTGAACGTGTTTTGCGCTGTATCCAAAGACACTGTTTTCAGCCCTTTCTTATTTCATGAGCCCACTGTTACTGGAATCCCTTATTTGGACCTGCTTACAGAGTGGTTGTTTCTTTAGTTAGAAGAGGCGGCGGGGGACTTCATTTTACAGCAGGATAGTGCGCCACCCCATTGGCACCTAGCTGTTCGCGGATGCCTGAACGAGGCGTTGCCGCGAAGCTGGATTGGTCGAGGAGCAGCTGGTGACCAGGCTCTTCATCACTGACCTCCAAGAAACCCGGATCTTAACCCGTGCGTTTTTTTCTATTGGTATACATAAAGGATTAAGTGTTTCGTCCACCATTGCCGGCTGACATTGGCGACCTCAAAACGAGAATTACGGACGCCATCCAAACCGTAACACCGGACATGCTGGCAAGAGTGTGGAAGGAGTTTGATTATCGCGTAGATGTCGTTCGGGCAGCTTGTGGTGGGCACATAGATTATTTATGAATTTATGGTAAACAAACTTCACGGTTCCACGGTTCACTTGATTGGTTATACAAGGTTGTAGGTTGTTTGGTTTTGATATTACAGTCCTTCAAGTTTGGGATATTCTTTTATAGTCATCCTGTATTGTATAAATCGAAACTTTTTCGCAGTGGCTTGACATGGTGGAAGTCAACGAACCACATCAATCATTTTATTTAAATTATACTCTTTAATCATCTTGGTGTAACCCCTCGCAGGGCTGGATCCCCTCTTCCTCCTTCTTTCTATGTACCGGTATGATTCCCGGCTGGGTCATCGTGGAATTTTTGTCTGTGTTTGGCAACCTGCCCTTGCGTGTCTCCCATCACATTTCATTAACTAATTATTAAACTTTCACATTTTGTTAAGTATGTAAAATTTTCATTTCTATGCTTCGCTCAAATCATTTTTTTTTTGTCATGCTAAATGTGGTGTATATTTACTGAATAAAAACTATTTGTGTTTTTCTAGGTTAATCAACATCGTTTTTCGTAGGTGGTTGGTGGGTTTTCTCGCACGTCTGTTATCTCGTTTTATTTACTAATTTCACGTTCACATTTAGTTAAGTTTGTAACTTTTATCATTACTATGCTTCACCTACAATTTTTTGTCATGCTAAATATGATGTTCTCTCAGTGAATTAAAATTATATGTGCTTTTGCAGGTTATTCAACATCAAGTAGTCATCGTGCGTTCCGTTGGCGAACAATGTCCAGACAGCCAGCTTTTGTCAGCACATAACAACTTAACCCTTCTGCTGTTTCTGGTAAGTATGAAAGAAAAAATAAATCAATGCTATGTTATGCAACTAAACAATATTCGTGATATTAAGGTCGTGCACAGTTATGACCAGGGCCACCCAGAGGATTTTGGAGGCTTGAGGTAAAGCTTTAGTTTTTGGGCACCTTATTTTATGCAAAACTTTGAACATTACTTACGTTCGTGTTTTATTCTGCATTACTGGAGAAAAACATGTTGGTTGTAAACAGATTTATAGTTTTCTGTCAAGCTAAAATCTGTGCAATGCTTTCCATAATTTATTATATTCTAAATAGTGTACATTTTTATGAGTATTTTCGCATTATCACATGGCAATGTTTGTAAATTTTAAGGCAAATATATTCTTAATTTTAACAGATTTCTAGGAAACATTTGGCAAAAATACCATGGCTAAGTCAACTTATAAAAAAGCAGGTTGATTTTGAAAAAGTTAAGAAAAAAATTGAAAGAAGAATCCAACTGTACGACTTTCATTAAAATCAGAAAAACAGTTTGCGAGAAATGAGGGTTTCTAGTTCACTTAAAACTGCCTCCAGAAACTCAATATTTAGTTTTTATTTTTAATCGTCTTCATTTTGCCAAGATTGTGCAATAAAGATAGCCTATTCCTATAGTTTTTGGGTGTGCTCTTTCGTTTGAAACAAATCTGGTGAAAGTTGTGTTAGCAGTTTTTGTGATAGAGATAATTGTTTGGCTATAATTTGGCTTTTTCGAAGTTTTTTATAACTGTCTTTTTTAATCGGATTCTTTTGAACGTCATTATATAGAGAATTTAAAGGGGAATCCAATGATTTGTCGATGATTAAGGTCGGACAAATAGTTCGCGAGAAATGAGGGTTTAAATTTCACTGAAAACCGCCACTACGAACTCATGATTTAGTTTTCCTTTTTTATCGTCTTAATTTTGCCAGACTATGCAATAAAGAGGATATATTCCTTCGGTAACCGGATGAGATAATTTCTAGGTAAATTTTTGGATTAAATCAATTTTTCCTATAAATTTTTTAAATCGGATACTTTTGAATGTTTTAATATAAAGTATTTAACGGGGAATAAATCAATATTTCTATATTTTAAGTCGAATTAATAGTTCGCGAGAAATGAGGGTTTTAATTTCACTGTAGATTGTCTCCACGAAGTCATTATTTACTTTTCCTTTTTTTCGTCTTAATTTTGTAGATAAAACAATAAAGATAAACCATTCCTATAGTCAAAGGGGGTGCTCTTTAGAATAAAATATTTCTGGTGAGTGTGGTGTGAGCAGTTTGAGAGTTAGGTATGTTTTAGTGTTATTACATGAGTAAATTACAATACCAAAAAATCGATAGTATGGGGTGATAAGAATTTCCGTTCTGAACAGTTTGATACCAACATTTAGATAGTTTGTTTAAAAAAAATTTCCGACCATTTTTTTTTTTTTTTTTGCATGGTAACCCCTTAGTATATTGTTGGCAGTTTTGGATTTATTTTAAATCTTTCCCACCTATTCAGATTCTTAACCAAATAATATTATATAGAATTTGAAAGGGAATACAATGGTATGTCGATCATTAAAATCGGATGAAAGGTGCGCGAGAAATAAGAGTTTACAATACGCTGAAAATGCCCTCTCAAAGAACTCATTACTAAGTTTTCCTTTTCTGGCGTCTGAATTTGACCAAACTGGCCAATAAAGATAGCATATTCCAATAGTTAAGGGGGTGGTCTTTCGATTGAAATGTGTCTGGTGAGTGTGGTGTTAGCAGTTTAAGAGTTATGTGTGTTATTACAGGTTATCATAACATAAATAAACAATGCCGAATTTCGAATTGTAAGAGGTTAAAAAAAATTCCGTTCTAAACAGTTTGATTCAACATTGAACTAGTGTTTTGAAATTAGTTTTCCGGACCAAAACATATTTTTCGCAGGAGGACCCCTTGGTTAATTTTTGTCATTTTTTGATTTCTCAAAAAACTTTCTTACTTGAAAGGGTCCATTTTAAAGTCATGTTGTATATAATTGAAAGAGGAATCCAACAGTACATTTATCAATAAAATCAGATAAATGGTTTGCGAGAAAAAGGGGTTTCTTTTTCACTGAAGACTGCCTCCAGGAACTCAATATTTAGTTTTCCTTTCTTTTCGTCTTAATTTTGCCAATATTGTGCAATAAAAGTAGCCTATTTCTATAGTTGTTGGGTGTTCTCATTCGTATGAAATTAGTCTGGTGTTTTTGGTGTTAGCAGTTTCTGAGATATAAATAATTTCCTGGTTAATTTTGGTTTTTTTTTTTAGTTTTCTTAAAACTTTCTTTTTTTATTCATATCCATTTTGATATGTCATAATATAGAGAATTATAGGGGAATCCAACTATATTTCGATCATTTAAGTCGGATAAATCGCAAGAAATGAGAGAATAAATTCCACTGAAGATTGTCTCTACGAACTCATTATTTAGTTTAACTTTTTCTCGTCTTAATTTTGCCAGACCATGCAATAAAGGTTGCATATTCGTATAGCTATCGGGTGTGTTATTTCGATTAAAATATGTCTGGTGAGTGTGGTGTTAACAGTTTGAAAGTTAGGTATGTTATTTTGGGTTATTACAACAGTAAATTAAAATGCCAAATTATCGACAGTAAAAGTATATTAGAAATTTTTTTTTATTTCTCATATTACTTTATTACTTGTTTGGATCTATGTTAAAGTCATATTGTAGAGAATTGAAAGAGGAGTCCATCAGTGCATTTATCATTAAAATCGAATAAATGGTTTGCGATAAATGAGGGATTCTATTTCACTGAAGACTGCCTCCAGAAACTCAATATTCAGTTTTTTTTTTCTCGTCTTTATTTTGCCAAGATTTTGCAATAAAGATTGCCTAATCCTATAGATTTAGGTGTGCTCATTCGTTTGAATTGAGTTTGGTGAGTGTGGTGTTAGGAGTTTCTGTGATAAAGATATTTTCATGGTTAATTTTGAATTTTTTCTATTTTTCTTATATCTTTCTTTTTTAATTGGATCCTTTTGAATGTCATAATATAGAGAATTAAACGGGAATCCAACGATATGTAGATAATTTAAGTCGGATAAATAGTTCGCGAGAAATGAGGGTTTAAATTTCACTGAAGATTGTCTCCATGGTCTCATTATGTACTTTTCCTTTTTTTTTTGTCTTAATTTTGCCAGGCCATACTATAAAGATAACACATTCCTATAGATACGGTAGGTGCACCAATTGAGAAAATATTTCAATTTTGTCATACTGACTGTATTTAATGCAACTGCAGTAGCAGGTGGCTGACCTGAATGAAACCACCCGACTCACAATCTTCGTTGAGTTTGACACTTCACTGCATTTTTTTCAAAACTTGCTATGATTCTTAAACTTAACCATAACGAAATTGTAACGTCAGTGAAAATGAGCACGTTTATGAATTCACTTAGTGTTTTGACCAACATAATCTGTAGCACTAATGCCATGAAAATTTTGATGATAAATTGACAAAGTTCAACAGACAGGAAAACATCCACATAAAATTATTTTCATTAATATTAATCCCAGAATTAAGGTAATCCGGCAATAATTAGTTTTCAGTGGAACTACACCTAATTTGCCAACAGTTTTGGTTTAATTGTATGTACGAACGGCAGCAAGTTAGGCACGTGTCTGGCCGCCAGGCATATGAAGGTCGTATCTCACAGTTTAATAATCATAATAAACAAACACAGTTACCAGTTTAGATTTAGAGTGATGGCGTCAGAGCGGGACAGTGGAGTCTAAGGATGGGACGAGCTGCCGCGAATAAATAAAGGAAGGAGAGGGAGGTGAGTGGACGGTTGGGGGGAAGAGGGTGTGGAACGGGGTGGTGAAGGTGGGAACGTGTTGAGTGAGGGGTGAGTGTGGCGTAGAAACTATGATTCATTGGTCGGGTGGAGCGAAGATGACAGAATAGGAAAGGGGGTACATGCCGATTAATTAATCAATGGTTTATTGGTGAGGGACAATCGCCTGTTTGGTGTGGTGCTCAGAGGGTATCCACCGTCTTTTGACGAAATGGTGATGTGGGAATAGAATCTAGGTCCACCTGAACCCGTCGTTGAAAATATCATTTTTAATTGTTTATTTTTTAATATGATTTCCTTAGAAAAAAATCGTTAACATTCATAACAGTTAACCCAAGCCAGTAGTAAGTAGGCTTTATTCACGACTGCATGGCGATAAGTGATGTTGGCCTTTGTATTTCCGTTTACAGAGATCCCTTCTCACTCACTATACCATATAAAAAGATAATACCTCACTAGCTCACTTTAATGTCGAGTTCGAGGTGTCCCAGTCAAAAATAATACACAATCCATCCTGCTCATTCGAGTAATTTACACTTTAAGTGTTGCTGAAGTAATATAACTTTGCAGAGAACCTACTGAACACTGCAGACGAAGAAGACTTGCCTCGCCCGTGCCTTCAAAGCATGCCGTTGGTGCAATGTTACTGCAAACCCCATACAGCTAAGTTATCTTCAGACGGTGTAATATTAAACTTTATTTTTTCGTTTTTCAGTTTATTTATTTTTATTGGTAAATTTGAAATGTTTTATTTTATTTTAGATTTTTCATTGTCATCCGAAGGTCAGTGTGAGTCGAGGTCACCAGAGGTCAAAATCGCCCACTTCCAACATGGCTGCAACACATTATGACATCCATTACGCTGAGAACCGCAACTCCCATGTTAGAAACGCTCTCACAACAGCACATAACTTCTCTAGGAGAATACTCTGCGTAAGGGTCAAAACTACAGAGGATTAATTTACGCCATCAGCCTAAAGTCACCCAACATGGCCGCCATCAGAAGTCAGTGACCCGGCACTGTGCACCACTCCCAAAAACACATGTTCCCGTATCTGCCAAATCAAACTACTGAATGAACAACTTATCCCACAATTTATGTTATATGTTGGACTAAATTTCTCATGCTGTAAAGTGTGTCTCTAACACACAATAAATACTAAATGTATGTTGTAAAAGTCTAATACAGATGCTAAATTAAGATCTGAGTTACGCAGCTCGTACACTGACGTGAGTTTCTGAAACTTTTGGCGATTATAACAAGAACTTCTTACTATGGTCTGTTCATAAGAAACCTTTGTAATGTTCTATGTGGTCATCAATGTAAAAGTATGCAGGAGGGACTTGAGTTCAAAACCCGAAACCATAAAATATTTTAGTTTCGCTCCGTTTTACAGACGAAACAATTGGCAGTTTATCTTAGGGATAAGAGAATATGCAGAAACTTGTTTAAACTGAAATAAATACTAATAAACACATGTGAAAAAAAGACTGAATATAAGAATATTAATTTAGATATCACAGCAAAGTTTCATGGAGAAACAAAAGAAAATAGAGTCTGCGGTCGCACTCTGGAATAGAGTAACCTCAAGCAAACAAAATAAATTTTAAATAAAGTATAATTTGTATGGGGGGTACACCTGACTACGTAAAGGCTCTCTCTGGTCGAGAATGGACTCGACCGAAATGAAACTGAGACCCCCACTTGGGTAGTTACTCTCAAGGCATTCTACTTGCTCTCTGAGGAATCGCCAGTGACAGTCGAGCACTCCCGAGTCAACGCGAAGCCTTCCACCCCCACCAACCACATAGAAATATTTAAAAAACATTGTTCCCGAATACCCATAAACATACTACATACTTTGCGGAGCAGATTCTCGTCACTTAAACGCCTGCATATCCTATTATTCGCCCTAATTTTATTGAAATATAAAATGTATGATAATTTTTTTTTTTACATGTTAGTGAGTGATAGTGTAATATGCAGTTCTAATTGTAAAAAATATGTTTTTTCAGTTATGAACATTAAATTTGTATATTCGTTATAAAATTGATTGTTGGAAATAAGAAGATATAAATCTGCATGTGTGCTGTTATTGCATGCAGATAGGGACAGCCAGGAATTTATGAACACCTGCGCTTCAGTAGAGGGAAATAATTGGTAGATTAAGAGAAACAAAGAGGGCGAGTGACATGTCTTCCCTTGCCACTGGCGTGAGATTATCTGGAGGCGTTTTGACTGGCGTTTGCCAAGGAGAAAGGAAAAGCTGTGCAGCGAGTTGGCGTGCGTAATATCATTCAACTTCCCTCCTTCTACTGTACCGACAGTTCTCTTACAAGTCAGTCAGAGTCTGAAGTGAAAAATGAATTGTGTCGCAGGCACGTAACTAGGAATTTTGTTTTGGAAGGGTCAGCAGGGCGTTGGGGGAGGAGCACTTCTTCACTTCAAACAGGGAAATAATTGTGATATCTCAGTAATTATGTAAAACATATTTGCCGGATATTTTATACTCTACACAAATCACAATAAGTGTTTCCTGTGAAAGCATTAACCCAGACATTGAAGCAATCTATATATAAATGTTAGAGGTTGTCTTTAAAGGTTACTGTTTGCCCGTGTCTGACGAAAATGTTATTTATACGTCCATGGATATCAGTCAGATGTAATTATCACACACGTTTGCGCATTAAAACACTACATGAGGTCATGCAAAGAAAATAAAAATTACATTTTAAAAACATTAAATTTCGAAAATAACATTAGACGGTAGTAAGAATAAGTCTACAAATGTGTTATAACGATGATCACCTCAACTATCAGGGGCCGCGATGGTGTAGTGGTTAGACTGCTCGCCTCCCACCTAGGCAAACCGCCGGGGTCTCTACCGGATTTTTGCATGTGAGAATCGTGCCGGACGATGCCGCTGGTCGGCGGGTTTTCTCGGTGCCCTTACATTCCGGCGCTGCTCCATACTCACCCCGCTTCACCCTCGTCAGCTCTCAAGGCCTCGATTTTGAGAGCCACCCAAATCTCTTCACTCACTTCGCCTCAGCTGCCGGTCCATGGACAATGCAGCAGTTGTTCTCGTGAAACTATTATTTCACAGCCATTATTTCTGATTGTTATTTTTTTTCCTTGCATTCTACCCAGAAATTTTTTTATCCTTGGGAGAGGTCCGGAACCCCCTGGCCCCCTCCATCTTGTATGTGTTTATTAGGGAGGGTGATATTGATGCACCCTTCCCCTAATAATATACGCCAAGCGGCGCGGCGGCCATGACTAAGAATATGGCATCAACACACGCCTGATACGGCCATAAAGATTCCCTGGTTACCCCATTCGACTCTGTTTGAATTCACTTCTAAACGAAATATTAACAACCCATCCTGAAAACAGAATAATAAGAGTAAATGTTACGACGNCGGTCCATGGACAATGCAGCAGTTGTTCTCGTGAAACTATTATTTCACAGCCATTATTTCTGATTGTTATTTTTTTCCTTGCATTCTACCCAGAAATTGTTTTATTCTTGGGAGAGGTTCGGAACCCCCTGGCACCCTCCATCTTGTTTATTAGGGAGGGTGATATTGATGCACCCTTCCCCTAATAATATACGCCAAGCGGCGTGGCGGCCATGACTAAGAATATGGCATCACGCCTGATACGGCCATAAAGATTCCCTGGTTACCCCATTCGACTTTGTTTGAATTCACTTCTAAACGAAATATTAACAACCCATCCTGAAAACAGAATAATAAGAGTAAATGTTACGACGGCGGGCCAAAAAAAAAATTGCGTGAAGGTAATCTCATGTGGAAATCAGTAACAACTCTTTTTGAAAACTGGTCCCTTCGTAAAAGTATACCGTAGATTAAATCGCAAGCTCGGTTCATGACAAAAACCTGCTCTTCCAACTTAACACACGAATGCAGCATACGCGAGCCAATCAAAATACATTCTTCATGCGGGAAACACAATTTTGTTCTTGGCTTGCGTACTCATTTGCTAACAGAAATATAATGTGCAGAATGGAACTGCTTAGTGAAGACACTATACATGAGTGATAAACAGAAGTAATCATACGAATAAAATCATGAGTATCATAATGTAAACAGGATATAGATTAAATTATTTATTATCTTTCTCGCTAATAGTAGATGTTTTATGCACTCAACTAAAAGTAAACTAAAGTATTAATAAGGGAACATATTTACGCGTTACGTGGATTCGTACCTAAGAATATATGCACCAAACGTCGGCGTCCCAACCGGCTTAGCTACCAGGATCTAAACCGTCGGACGTACAAAATTATAAGCTTAGGACCATTGAACATCTGACCGGGAGACTTAGGCTTGTCGTGATAAACAATCGCATATGCCCATCATGACACTGTATAATTATCCACAAGCCAACGCTGAGCGATAACGGCGNTGTATAATTATCCACAAGCCAACGCTGAGCGATAACGGCGGAATACCTAAACTGAACAGTGATTCATGGCGCTCAGCAGTCGTTTCAGTGAGCAACAGTAAATATTTAGTTCGCGAATTCAAGATAAAAACGTCACAATCAGCTTGCTGGGGGAAAATAAAGAAAAAATCGTTTTGTCTAGGAAAGCGTACGTTGCCGTATTAAGGACGCCGTTTGGCTGGAGGCTAATCGCATGTCCGCGGCCCAGAACCGTGGGAGCGCTA
>NQII01014881.1:0-23291 GCA_002778355.1 Clitarchus hookeri | reverse complement strand
GGCCAAACATGCTCCGTGTTAAGTTATTCTAGTAAAATTTATTATTGCAAAAATAAAAAACAAATTAAATTGCCAGACGCAGTAATTGCATTGTTTACTGAGCTTTCTTAATGTGCTATTTTCTTCGCGACTTATGCTTCATTAGCACATATTATTGTATCTGTGAAACGATTGTCTACTGGTGCTCTCATTTCTTCCTCCCTTCCTAATTATTTAAATCAAATTGCAACTTCATACAACTATACTATTTAGCATTTAACTATTACTTTAAAGCCAAATTGCTGTAAATATGAAATCTGCTATCGAGACAAATTGCCGCAGGTTTCCGAATGTTTCGGACGAACAATGATTCCAAAAAGGAAATGAGGCGCACAGTTTCCTTGCGGCGTCGAAGCAACAGTTAAGTAATGGCAAGACAGCGGCCCGACTTGCAGAGCTACGCGCTTGTCCCACGAGTGTAGACAGTAAACTGACTCGAGACAAGCAGGACAGCGCTTGGCACACGCGGCATGCGTACTTGCAGCGTGCCCGTGTACTATCTGTCAGCCCTATGGGACGGCAACGCTCACAACTTGGCTCCCGGCCACTAACTGCTGTCCCCGCCAGAGGGCGACTATAAACTCTGCATTAGTTGTCATATGTAATCTACCTTCAGACCCCCTCCCTCCTCGTAATCGTGATTATTAATTATTTAATTCACGGTTCAAAATTAAGCGGTGACTACATGCCACGTCAAATCTCTGAATAGTGCCGTAAAGCGCCCGCCTACCTAGAGACCTTTACCCACTTTTGAGACACGGCAACAATGTTTTATTGTTATGATTGGACTGTGTCGATTACCGACAATGAGACTTTATAAAATGAACAAAAACACTCAAAGAACTCAGCACGACAAAAAAGGAAAAAACTCTTTATCACAACACCACAGACTGACTGTAGTGTTTTGAAAGGTTTTTTTTTCTTGCCCGAGTTCTGCGAATGTGCATTTTATTTTATATAGTCTCATACTCAGCAATGGACACATACCAATCATACCAACATAACCTGAATTCACTATTGCCATTAAAATTACTTCGGGACTTTATAAGCGTCCACCCTGAAATTTTATTGGTAGAAAGTTAGTAGTAAAGTTCAATTCAGGGCTTTATATCAGTTTCGCAGGTACATTTTAAGCTGCAACAGGGTGAAATGCTTTTGTTTTTTTTTTAGCAGTGTTGAACTTCAATAGAGTGGTTGCAATATTCGTTGAAAGTTGTATTCCGCTCTAGTCCGATGTGTTTTCTGTAGGAAACATTGTTTACTCGTAAAATAGTTTGTTTTAAAAACTTGTACCAGAAAGACACTGCAACCCATTTGTCTGGCGCAATCAAATTAATTATTTGTACAGGCGAAATTATTTTTTTTTTTGTTGCTGAAACCAAATTACGTTTTCTTCATATTTGGTTGCCACAAACTTGTAAGACTTTGTTGGTTCAACTAAAGATTTGTTTGATCATACGTACAAACAGTTTCGGTTATCATCACAGGAGTGCACACAAAACCGGTTTTCGAACCCGGAACTTATGCCGGACGCCGTATCTTACACCACTCACGGACACCACAGGCCGTAAAGGGGAAGGGAGGAATGGCGAAGGACAAGGATCCCACAAATTTTGACTCATTACGTATGCTTATTTTAAAATACGCGCAGAACACAGATTATGACCCACCACAACCCAACGAGCAGTTCACGTATCACATTACCAGCAGTGTGTTTTATTTATGACTCCCGGATCACCTCACATTTACAGACGGCAGAATTAGCTCACGATTTTTGTTAGTAAACGCGCCCGGACTAAAATGCAATACCACTGAAAAGCACGCACGTATGAGCGCAGTTTTCTGGTTGCGACCTCGCGTCTTGAAATGACAGGACGTTAAGTTATCTTCGTGACGAAAGCCAAAACACTTCAATGTTTTGTGGAAGAGGGGGTTATCCTGAACTCCGAGTAAACAATTTGAGATTATTTTGTATGGAAAAATACAATGGAAAACAATACGATCTAACGTGATTACTATGGAACCTTGAAAATTGGGAATGATATTTTGCAAATAACTACTACGGTAATTTTCACCTACTTTAATCAAACAAGAAATTCTGTAAGTATTAGCCAGATTTGATATGCTATCTGTGGACATTTTACGGGCAATAAAGTCGTCCGTAATTAAGAAACTAAGGGATGGCATGTTAATGTTTAGAAATTCTTATGACGTTAGTGTACATTGAGGGACCCAAATTAAACTAAAACTACTCAAGAATTAGTTTAATCTGAAGTAATACCTGGCATTTTACAAATTAATGTTTTGAATTCCCAACTTACAAGGGTTTCTCTCTCTCTTAATAACCGTTACGTCATAAAAGTGATAACTAAACCATTTGTCATAACGAATAATCTCGGCAAATTAATAACTGGAGGAAAGGCGATCGTGTATTTTGCGGCGGAGGGTACGGGCAGGGACTAAGATGTTTGGCCAGAGTGCTTCTGAATTGGAAAATACGAATTGCTTAATGAGTGCTTATGAATTGGATAATATGCAGGAAAATAAATCCCAAGATTAGAAAGTTAGTTGTAAAATTCCAGTGTCAATACAAGGGGTCCTCCCTCACGAAATAACAGCCCCGAAATGAACCATCTGACAGCCAATGCCCTGGCGAAGTGAAGTGAGTCACCATGGAAAATCACTAGAATGCTACGTGGAAAAGGGGATTGGGAGCACAGCAAGAAAACCCATATTCTTACGAGATGCTCTGAAGTGGCGTAGTGGTAAACAGACTTCACACGAATTTGGGAGGAACCGGGTTCGACCTCCGGCACAGCCATCTTGATTTCGGTTTTCCAGGGTTTTCCGAAATGACAAAGGCGAATGCTAGAAGGGTATCTTAACAGTCTTAACACACGCCATGGTGAATTCATTCTCCATTCCTGAATGTCTGTTCGGGAGCACTCAAAACTCTTACCGGTAATAAAAGGAAATTCTTGACATCAAAACTGCACCATAAAATAAACTGGTAAAAACGTGAAATCCTAGTCTTACGAAAATTATCTCTGCAAGTGTGGCTCTTTTAGCCAATACAGTGTCTGTGTAGTCATATTTGCGTATGCATGTCCTCGGCAAGGATAGAAGTGTGCGAGTAACGTTGGTACAAGCTTGCGTTATTACACCTCGTTGCGCCACACAGCAGGAAGGTGTTAACACCTGCCAGCTTGCTTATCTGCAGCCTCAGATAAGCGAGATGTGGAGTTTGCAGTTTTGGTTATCGCTAATCCCCGGTGGATCATTGCACAAGGTTTAAGTCGGGCGTGCGCGCGCTCGCCCGTTCCGTTTGGGCGCTGGCTGAGAGATTGATGCGGCGGAAAATGGCCGCATTCCTGTATGAGACGTACTGGAAAGATTTATCAATGCACGACGGTTCTTCGGTTATGTTCTTAAACGCTCGGAATGATTCGTGTTCCCCGAGTGATTAGGGTAGAAAGTAGGGCACCGGACAAAAATAACTGTTTGGAAAGGAATTTATATTTTTAATTCTCGAAAATAGTTCAGCTGTAGAAGCATCAAATTGGGAATATTCTTCAATTGAATTCGCGATTACGTGTACTCGGTCGTTAAGACATGGCGATTGTAAATGGCACGTTGGTTACAAAAAATGAGTACACTGAGAAAACTACGTTAACATATGTCGCACTGCCGTGTGAAAAATTGAACTGCGAATCTCTGCGGTGGAATGCCAATGTTACAAACCTACGAGTCAGCTGTGCACTGGAGAATTAAATTTGTGGTTGCAGGACATTATTCTGCTCGATACACCCTGCAAGTTTCTTTTATGGCGAATACAAAATTATTTTGAAATGGCCACCAACCAACGGTTACCAAGAGTGCTTAATATAATTTTTTTAATTGCGAATTTATTTGTTGCACATTTTTTTCCCCCCCAGTGTAGGTTCTGCATTACATGTATGGTGTTTTTATTTAATGTGTTGTACTTAGGAGGAATTTTTTAAAATAAACCCTTCTCGTTTGTTGTAGGGTTCTTATTTAGACTCTAAAACATGCGTTTTCGCAGGATTTTTTTAAGGTCGTGTGAATTTCTGTTTAAAGGTATAAAACCTTTTTTTTAAGTACTACTCACACTTCACCACAATATTTTTTATAGAGGCAAAAACTAAAGAATTAAAAAATGAAGTTAATGGAGTTTGCATATTTGAATTTGTTCATCTTTCAGGAAGGCATAATTTATTTGGTACACGGCAGTTTTTAAAGAGCGTAGGTATTCTGAAAAATGTTTAGTACTCAAAGTATTTATTCCTGCCGATCTTACGAATTTAATTTAATGTTATTCTATTGCACAAACAAGTGGATCCTATGTCATTCTATGAAGTGTTTACCTGCCTTTACATTTATTCTGTGATGAACTCTTTACTGCCAGTACTTGAGTTTTTGCTGTGTGCTGACACAATAAGAATAGGTGTTCATTGTCATTCAAATGTTTATAAACATAAGCTGCGTTATAGAGGTATGAAGAGTGTCGTAGGACTTAAGACTGTTGTGGATGCGCAACAAACATACTTATCAGCAGTGTACTGCTAGTTCACTAGCAGGGCTGCCAAGTGTTGAATCTCGCTAATAAAAAACAGAAATTTTTGCAATGTTCGTCAGTTCCTTTTCCAGCGGAGTTTAAAAACTTTTTATGCGGATTTTAGTTTTACAATTTTAACGAAGCTCTTTTTCGATTCCCGTTTTCGTCCCTGAAATATGGCCAGACAAGGGCGCGGTGATTTCAGGGTTAGGTTTAAGACGTGGCGCCCTTTCCATACCATGTAAAATTTTGGAACAAGCTTCTCGGTAACGCATTTCTCGCACCTGTCATTTTTACTGTCGTGATAATCTTTCACTGCCTGCTGGCATTTACATATATATCACTACGGCATTAAAAAGGAAGTTATCTTCGCCCCATGCACCGATAATGTAAAAATGTAATAAAAGCTTGAAACACGTTGGAAAAATCTCCAAATTCCTGCTAAGAAATTTTCTTTTATATACACACGTATTTTTTTGTGAACTTAGTCCGGCAGGTCTTGGGGCAATCCTCTGGCTCGACTTTCCAATCTCCAGTTAATTTTACTCCATTCATGGTTACTTCCAACTTTTCTGAAGCCCTGCTAAAGTTCTACTTTCAGGATATTCCTTCGCCTCATGCAAACAAAGCTTAACTAAGTATATAAAATTATGCCAAAGGGACAACGCACCGCATCCGTGCGCAATCAATTTAATAATATTTTGCATTAGAACTTCTTCTTACTAGGTATTACCAACACCTATTTCTTCACTGTTTTTTTCACACATTAATTATTTGTATCGTTAAGATATTTCAGTTGCCCTTGTTAAATTTTTTGTAACAGTGTGGTTTATTTTATCTGTGCATTACAAAACAGTAAACTTTTGAATAACCTGTAATTTTGTAAAAACGATGCTAAAAAAAAATTTTTATCTACAGAAAAAGTAGTCTCAGATAATTTCTACAAGTTAACAGTTTGTGGTACAAATACAAACTGTTTCGTGGTCAACGCCCATAAGCATCCTGGGAGATCTGACTGGCGTCCCCTGCCCCCCCCCTTTTTTTTCCTAAAAATCAAACCAGCATCGCCATAGCTCAATAAACGAGATACTAATTTTTGTGAAAATGAATTCTAGTTTATTTGTACCAACCATGCAAACATTTGGTAAGGTGAAGTCAATAATTGGATCAAACTAACAAGTTTGCGGAAAACTTGTGTGTTTACAATGTAAATTCCCCTATACTAAAATGATTTGGTTGTTACAAACAAATTTTGACTACAGCAACAAAATCTTTTCCCACTTCACGACCTCTTATTTTGAAGTCCTGCAGTAATCTAAGAGATTCACAGAATTTGTTTTTACACGTTTCGTAATTTAAGAGGATGCACTGTGTTCGTTAGTACATGCGTACGCAATATTTAGAATACCTGGCATATTACACGGCCGCTGACGACGTGTTGAGCCGGTTCTGAAATATTGGTGTATCAGTACAGTCGTCAACTTATTTGCGATACATCGTGAATATTTCTAGACTATTTTAATGTGTCAGCCAAAGTTCGCAGTTTCTTTGAATAGTTACGCTAAATGCAACTAAGGAGACAGCTAGGTTATTTCCTGGTCGAAAATCGCCTTCTGCGAAACACACAAACGCGAANCATACGTACAAACAGTTTCGGTTATCATCACAGGAGTGCACACAAAACCGGTTTTCGAACCCGGAACTTATGCCGGGCGCCGTATCTTACACCACTCACGGACACCACAGACCGTAAAGGGGAAGGGAGGAATGGCGAAGGACAAGGATCCCACAAATTTTGACTCATTACGTATGCTTATTTTAAAATACGCGCAGAACACAGATTATGACCCACCACAACCCAACGAGCAGTTCACGTATCACATTACCAGCAGTGTGTTTTATTTATGACTCCCGGATCACCTCACATTTACAGACGGCAGAATTAGCTCACGATTTTTGTTAGTAAACGCGCCCGGACTAAAATGCAATACCACTGAAAAGCACGCACGTATGAGCGCAGTTTTCTGGTTGCGACCTCGCGTCTTGAAATGACAGGACGTTAAGTTATCTTCGTGACGAAAGCCAAAACACTTCAATGTTTTGTGGAAGAGGGGGTTATCCTGAACTCCGAGTAAACAATTTGAGATTATTTTGTATGGAAAAATACAATGGAAAACAATACGATCTAACGTGATTACTATGGAACCTTGAAAATTGGGAATGATATTTTGCAAATAACTACGGTAATTTTCACCTACTTTAATCAAACAAGAAATTCTGTAAGTATTAGCCAGATTTGATATGCTATCTGTGGACATTTTACGGGCAATAAAGTCGTCCGTAATTAAGAAACTAAGGGATGGCATGTTAATGTTTAGAAATTCTTATGACGTTAGTGTACATTGAGGGACCCAAATTAAACTAAAACTACTCAAGAATTAGTTTAATCTGAAGTAATACCTGGCATTTTACAAATTAATGTTTTGAATTCCCAACTTACAAGGGTTTCTCTCTCTCTTAATAACCGTTACGTCATAAAAGTGATAACTAAACCATTTGTCATAACGAATAATCTCGGCAAATTAATAACTGGAGGAAAGGCGATCGTGTATTTTGCGGCGGAGGGTACGGGCAGGGACTAAGATGTTTGGCCAGAGTGCTTCTGAATTGGAAAATACGAATTGCTTAATGAGTGCTTATGAATTGGATAATATGCAGGAAAATAAATCCCAAGATTAGAAAGTTNGGCAGGGACTAAGATGTTTGGCCAGAGTGCTTCTGAATTGGAAAATACGAATTGCTTAATGAGTGCTTATGAATTGGATAATATGCAGGAAAATAAATCCCAAGATTAGAAAGTTAGTTGTAAAATTCCAGTGTCAATACAAGGGGTCCTCCCTCACGAAATAACAGCCCCGAAATGAACCATCTGACAGCCAATGCCCTGGCGAAGTGAAGTGAGTCACCATGGAAAATCACTAGAATGCTACGTGGAAAAGGGGATTGGGAGCACAGCAAGAAAACCCATATTCTTACGAGATGCTCTGAAGTGGCGTAGTGGTAAACAGACTTCACACGAATTTGGGAGGACCCGGGTTCGACCTCCGGCACAGCCATCTTGATTTCGGTTTTCCAGGGTTTTCCGAAATGACAAAGGCGAATGCTAGAAGGGTATCTTAACAGTCTTAACACACGCCATGGTCAATTCATTCTCCATTCCTGAATGTCTGTTCGGGAGCACTCAAAACGCTTACCGGTAATAAAAGGAAATTCTTGACATCAAAACTGCACCATAAAATAAACTGGTAAAAACGTGAAATCCTAGTCTTACGAAAATTATCTCTGCAAGTGTGGCTCTTTTAGCCAATACAGTGTCTGTGTAGTCATATTTGCGTATGCATGTCCTCGGCAAGGATAGAAGTGTGCGAGTAACGTTGGTACAAGCTTGCGTTATTACACCTCGTTGCGCCACACAGCAGGAAGGTGTTAACACCTGCCAGCTTGCTTATCTGCAGCCTCAGATAAGCGAGATGTGGAGTTTGCAGTTTTGGTTATCGCTAATCCCCGGTGGATCATTGCACAAGGTTTAAGTCGGGCGTGCGCGCGCTCGCCCGTTCCGTTTGGGCGCTGGCTGAGAGATTGATGCGGCGGAAAATGGCCGCATTCCTGTATGAGACGTACTGGAAAGATTTATCAATGCACGACGGTTCTTCGGTTATGTTCTTAAACGCTCGGAATGATTCGTGTTCCCCGAGTGATTAGGGTAGAAAGTAGGGCACCGGACAAAAATAACTGTTTGGAAAGGAATTTATATTTTTAATTCTCGAAAATAGTTCAGCTGTAGAAGCATCAAATTGGGAATATTTTTCAATTGAATTCGCGATTACGTGTACTCGGTCGTTAAGACATGGCGATTGTAAATGACACGTTGGTTACAAAAAATGAGTACACTGAGAAAACTACGTTAACATATGTCGCACTGCCGTGTGAAAAATTGAACTGCGAATCTCTGCGGTGGAATGCCAATGTTACAAACCTACGAGTCAGCTGTGCACTGGAGAATTAAATTTGTGGTTGCAGGACATTATTCTGCTCGATACACCCTGCAAGTTTCTTTTATGGCGAATACAAAATTATTTTGAAATGGCCACCAACCAACGGTTACCAAGAGTGCTTAATATAATTTTTTTAATTGCGAATTTATTTGTTGCACATTTTTTTCCCCCCCAGTGTAGGTTCTGCATTACATGTATGGTGTTTTTATTTAATGTGTTGTACTTAGGAGGAATTTTTTAAAATAAACCCTTCTCGTTTGTTGTAGGGTTCTTATTTAGACTCTAAAACATGCGTTTTCGCAGGATTTTTTTAAGGTCGTGTGAATTTCTGTTTAAAGGTATAAAACCTTTTTTTTTTAAGTACTACTCACACTTCACCACAATATTTTTTATAGAGGCAAAAACTAAAGAATTAAAAAATGAAGTTAATGGAGTTTGCATATTTGAATTTGTTCATCTTTCAGGAAGGCATAATTTATTTGCAGTGCGGTACACGGCAGTTTTTAAAGAGCGTAGGTATTCTGAAAAATGTTTAGTACTCAAAGTATTTATTCCTGCCGATCTTACGAATTTAATTTAATGTTATTCTATTGCACAAACAAGTGGATCCTATGTCATTCTATGAAGTGTTTACCTGCCTTTACATTTATTCTGTGATGAACTCTTTACTGCCAGTACTTGAGTTTTTGCTGTGTGCTGACACAATAAGAATAGGTGTTCATTGTCATTCAAATGTTTATAAACATAAGCTGCGTTATAGAGGTATGAAGAGTGTCGTAGGACTTAAGACTGTTGTGGATGCGCAACAAACATACTTATCAGCAGTGTACTGCTAGTTCACTAGCAGGGCTGCCAAGTGTTGAATCTCGCTAATAAAAAACAGAAATTTTTGCAATGTTCGTCAGTTCCTTTTCCAGCGGAGTTTAAAAACTTTTTATGCGGATTTTAGTTTTACAATTTTAACGAAGCTCTTTTTCGATTCCCGTTTTCGTCCCTGAAATATGGCCAGACAAGGGCGCGGTGATTTCAGGGTTAGGTTTAAGACGTGGCGCCCTTTCCATACCATGTAAAATTTTGGAACAAGCTTCTCGGTAACGCATTTCTCGCACCTGTCATTTTTACTGTCGTGATAATCTTTCACTGCCTGCTGGCATTTACATATATATCACTACGGCATTAAAAAGGAAGTTATCTTCGCCCCATGCACCGATAATGTAAAAATGTAATAAAAGCTTGAAACACGTTGGAAAAATCTCCAAATTCCTGCTAAGAAATTTTCTTTTATATACACACGTATTTTTTTGTGAACTTAGTCCGGCAGGTCTTGGGGCAATCCTCTGGCTCGACTTTCCAATCTCCAGTTAATTTTACTCCATTCATGGTTACTTCCAACTTTTCTGAAGCCCTGCTAAAGTTCTACTTTCAGGATATTCCTTCGCCTCATGCAAACAAAGCTTAACTAAGTATATAAAATTATGCCAAAGGGACAACGCACCGCATCCGTGCGCAATCAATTTAATAATATTTTGCATTAGAACTTCTTCTTACTAGGTATTACCAACACCTATTTCTTCACTGTTTTTTTCACACATTAATTATTTGTATCGTTAAGATATTTCAGTTGCCCTTGTTAAATTTTTTGTAACAGTGTGGTTTATTTTATCTGTGCATTACAAAACAGTAAACTTTTGAATAACCTGTAATTTTGTAAAAACGATGCTAAAAAAAAATTTTTATCTACAGAAAAAGTAGTCTCAGATAATTTCTACAAGTTAACAGTTTGTGGTACAAATACAAACTGTTTCGTGGTCAACGCCCATAAGCATCCTGGGAGATCTGACTGGCGTCCCCTGCCCCCCCCCTTTTTTTTCCTAAAAATCAAACCAGCATCGCCATAGCTCAATAAACGAGATACTAATTTTTGTGAAAATGAATTCTAGTTTATTTGTACCAACCATGCAAACATTTGGTAAGGTGAAGTCAATAATTGGATCAAACTAACAAGTTTGCGGAAAACTTGTGTGTTTACAATGTAAATTCCCCTATACTAAAATGATTTGGTTGTTACAAACAAATTTTGACTACAGCAACAAAATCTTTTCCCACTTCACGACCTCTTATTTTGAAGTCCTGCAGTAATCTAAGAGATTCACAGAATTTGTTTTTACACGTTTCGTAATTTAAGAGGATGCACTGTGTTCGTTAGTACATGCGTACGCAATATTTAGAATACCTGGCATATTACACGGCCGCTGACGATGTGTTGAGCAGGTTCTGAAATATTGGTGTATCAGTACAGTCGTCAACTTATTTGCGATACATCGTGAATATTTCTAGACTATTTTAATGTGTCAGCCAAAGTTCGCAGTTTCTTTGAATAGTTACGCTAAATGCAACTAAGGAGACAGCTAGGTTATTTCCTGGTCGAAAATCGCCTTCTGCGAAACACACAAACGCGAACACAATGAAAATACAAAATTACAACTGTAAAACAGGACTCGCTTCTCCAAACGAGCTGTTAAATTAGCGTGTGTATAATTACTAGTACGTTGTAGCGACGTCCGTTTTAAGATAAATTATATCTGTTAAAAGTAGAACGCTTAAGAGTAAGTGTATAAAATCGTATAAGTGGCGTCTTTAAAAACGCCTTTTCAACAAAAAAATCTAGATGTATTAGCCCAAAAAGTTTTCTATTGTTGCTGCCTCGTATCAAACAATATCCACAAACGTCCGGAAAATTACATTCAGGTATTCTATAGACTAATATTAAGTATATATTATGCGCACAGTTTCTAGACCCAAATTTTGTCGCTATACACCCACTGCATTGCTGCACTTTTGGAAAACATGTCAAATTTGCCGGACAATTTAAATTGATGCTACACTCGGCGGAAGACAATCTACAGCGCCTTTTCCTATCCAACACATCATAGCGAATCTATCATTTTGCTAGACTGAGGAGGGCTCTTTCGTTTTAATGTCAAGTATTGAGAAGTACAATTTTTACACTTTATGTATTTCCTCAAACGTTGCGCGCGAGATGTAAACAGATCTAAAACACCTTTTCATAATTTAATTTTAAATACTTAAAAATACAAACCTGCCGAATTCTGGACAGCTAATACAACTAAGCGCAATTTTTTGCTCGTTATAACGGACGCACATTACTGGCACGCTGCCTATCCTCCGCGGCATTTTTTCCGAGACGACGTGAACTCGGCGTTCGCAGGCTAAAGCGTCACAAGAAGTGACGCAAACCTGCCTAGATCAGCTGTTTGCGATCGATAAGCTACTGTGCATGAACTTGCGCGGTCGCGGCAGCCCCGCAGGCACCGCCAGCGGGATATTTATTTTCCCTGCAAGAAGAAATTGTGCGTGAAGGAAAACTTGATCTACCAGAGTCGAACCCACATCACACAACCGACAATCATGCAGACAGATAACACCTACATACTCAACTTAATTCCCTTCAGTAGCGTCTCGAACATAGGATAGAGGGCACGCCTTAAGGCTCCCGCCTACCTGGAGCTTTTTTCCGCGTGAGGGGCCGAGAAGCGCGGGAGCGATAAGGGTCAGACTGCTACGCGCATCAAGTGCGCCGTCGCCACTAAGCGCAAGGCTCTAAACTAGTGGCGTGCATTGTTCTGGTCGCACTGCGTGTACCTATTGGACTTTCAGCGGTGACTTTTATTGGCAGAAAGTCTGTAGGAAGGTTCAGTGCAAGGCCCTTAAGTAGTTTTGTATGTATCTGATGCGTATATTTTGAGATACAGCGCTTTGAAAAAGCCGTTTTGGAGTACTCTGAAATGGTGTTTCTAAGGTGCACTACATTTTGAAAGTACTCAACAGCCCTCGTCTGAAGTGTGTGTTCCTTTAGTAGAATAGCAATTTCGGTGCAGTTTAATAGTTTAGTGGAAAAACGTGTATTTCAAACACACTGCAACGTAGTTCAAGCACCAGGTAGGCGGGAGCCTTAACACGCCCCCGCACGCAGAAGGGAGCTACCACGAATTACATGCTACATATCAAATCGATAAAAGCCTGTAACCAAGAAGCATAGATTCATCAGAAAATAAGAAGATTGGAGTATTTTTGACATATTTATGCCAATAGAAAATAATGCCCTTCCAATGAGAATTGTTAAGTTAAAGAACAAATACAATAAGTCTAATAATAAGTGGTATACTAATGATTTGAGAACTGTAAAAATAAAATGTTTAGATCTATTCCATGCATATAATAATACTGGTGATACAAAAGTCAAAAGAACAACATCTTTCTTTGAAAAAGGAATATTTATCGAAGATCATACTTGCTGAAAAACAGTACAATTCTTAAATAATGAATAAGGCTAGTAATAAAAAAATATGTGATTAAGGAAAGCGTAAAGCATCGGAAACTTTCCGAGTGCTCTGT
This sequence comes from Clitarchus hookeri, assembly GCA_002778355.1. Classification (NCBI taxonomy): domain Eukaryota; kingdom Metazoa; phylum Arthropoda; class Insecta; order Phasmatodea; family Phasmatidae; genus Clitarchus; species Clitarchus hookeri. The sequence goes on along the minus strand of NQII01014881.1, from coordinate 10,205 downwards.
TTTTGCGCCTTACTCGAAAATTTAGGTGCATCGTCGACTTCGATGTTTGAAGACTCGAGGAATGGACACGATGAGTAGACTTGGAGACAGGAGAACTTACATATTACGTATACACATTTTAATAACTTAATTTAAACATTTAGTCTACGTGCACGAAATTGTTGATGCAAACCGTTTAATCGTTCTTGAAAAAACGTATTTGATGCCATCGACGCTATGAATTTACGACTTTTCCAAAGTCTGTGGGACAAGAGCATTTGTGATTGATAATTTTGAACCAGAGGTTTCAAGGAAGTAGGTTATGCAGTTTTGATTGTGGTCTACGTAAGCATACGCCGACGGCGTGGGTNCGAACCAGAGGTTTCAAGGAAGTAGGTTATGCAGTTTTGATTGTGGTCTACGTAAGCATACGCCGACGGCGTGGGTGTAGCACGGCTATCTACTGTGTAGACCCGTAAGCGACGGCAGGCCGCGCTGCCACGTCCTCTGATGCTAGCGACACGTGGCAACGCCGCCCGGTGACGAGCCACACTCCTGCAGGCAGACACCCGCAGGGGACAGCTTGTTGGAGAGGGGAGCTACTGATAACACGGACGACGAGTCGGTCAGCCGTGAGGAAGGCCTTCCGCTCGCCAGCACACCAGGCGACAATAGAACAGCGAGCCTCGGTTATGTAGGGCCTTTGCTCGTTATCGTCCTTGTAGCGTAGCTAATTACAGGCGAGAGCCGATTGAGAGCGGCAATAACTGGTTCGTTGCTAGTGTGACAGTGTAATCTACCTGTGAAAATAAAATGCCTATTCGAATATTGGAACTTAATGTTACATGTCCACAAAACATCACATTTAATGACTGGTGAAGAGTTTTTCAAACATACGAGCACAAACATTGTGGGAATATATGAAGAGTATCATTTCAGTACATTACGCTGAATTTTTTATACATTAGAGTCCTTCGACTCAATTGGAAGACTGAAATATTCGAACACACATCCAGAGCTAAACGCAGTTCTCGTGTCCACTGTGNTTCCTTCGACTCAATTGGAAGACTGAAATATTCGAACACACATCCAGAGCTAAACGCAGTTCTCGTGTCCACTGTGTGACGGTTGTGTTTGAGGACTGCCGTGGAACAGTAGAGTTTTTGCGCTATCAGAAGTAACAAGGTTGAAATGGGAAGTAAAATAAGGCGATAACGCTGGAAGAGTAATATCATAATTAATATGCCTAGGCAGAATAACACTTCAAGAAATTCCCAGTGATGTCAAAAGAATTCCAGCGCTTCAAATAGTGGTGTACTTACTGTGGCGGACCTTCCGAACACACGAGAAAGAATTATAGAAATAGTTAAGCAGAATCCAAAAATGACTATCTGAAATTAAGAGCAAACCTAAAAGAATATGGAGGCAGTGTGTTTCACACTAGAATAATAGAATGGGTTACAATGCTCGTGTCCCCAGGAGGAAACCATATCAGAAGTGTAATAAAGCATCTTGAATACNAATAATAGAATGGGTTACAATGCTCGTGTCCCCAGGAGGAAACCATATCAGAAGTGTAATAAAGCATCTTGAATACGCTAAACGAGCCGTAGCAAAGCTGAAAGAATTCCTGGACTATTGTTTGGTCGGAAGAGAGAAAATTCTTCTTATACNTCGGCAATATGGCGTCTAATTGTCCTATATACTCACCCTTGTAGAAAAGAATTACAAGTTCGCTGTTGCACAGGCTAATGTTTAATGTTAACTTTCAGCCCTCCAGGAGCGTTTAGAGAAATCTCAACATGGATAGTGCAATGCACAAATTCCTTTTTTCAGCAATTGGACGGTGTTTATGTCTAGCACACGGGCATCCGCAGGCAGACACCTTCTTGGGGAAGTTGTAATTATTTCATGCTCATTATACACTGAATAACAAGGTAGCCATACAGTTATGCCATTCTAGCAATATTTTGTAGTTCAACACAAGTGTTTTGAAAATCTAAATTTCAAATTTTCCCAGGCAGGGACCGTATATTAAAAATGAGGTAGACAAATCTCGCTGGCTACGCACAACCAATCTCAGTGTCGTAACAATGAACTGTTCTTCTGCCAACACGTCTAGCGAAAATGCCATGGTTTGCATTTTAGGTTAGAACACTGTTTGCAAACAAATGCTTTGAGATGTGTGTATACTTCCTGTAACCAATTTGTAATGCAATTTGATTAAATTCAAATTCGTAAAAGTATTTTATTCTTACAATAGCGCTTGTCATTTAAAAACAAAGATATAAACTAACATTTAGACTGCCGTGTGACTGACAGTTGTGTTCCTTTGGCCAATGTTGAGTACATGCGCAGAAGACCAATAAGCTGTCTACCTCATTTTCAGTCTAAGGCAGGAACACTTTACCGCCTCTTATTTGTGAAAATAACTGGTTTAAGAGTTAAATTGCAAGAGTATACGTGACCTGTTGAGGGAAAGGACTCTCCTGACAATATTTTATATTTTACACATTTGTTTACCCTGTCCATGCTAGCGGTCTTGCACCAGAGGAAATTCGGAATGTTGCATCAGCGCTGAGATATATATTACTTTCTATAACTATGATCACACCGACATCGGCCTGATTGAATTCTCTCTCGCAACATAGCATCACAAAACACGAAAAACACCTCGCGAGTCTTTCGTTGCACTTCACGAGTCTGACATTAACCCACATCCCCGCGAGGGTCTGCCTCCGGATTCCGCTAGATCTATCTCGAGTCGAAGAGGCTAGCGAATAATAATTTCCTCTCAAATAATCTGACACTTGAAATGACGCACATGGTCTTAACACAAACCACGCCTTCTAAAATGACACTGACAGTATGTTTCAATTTACTTATTGAGTATCGCGGCAAGAGTCGCAATATACGTTCAACTGTGTCACAGCATGTGGAACCTTCACTAAAAATTAACGTTAGTAGTTGGAAATAGCCGGTTCTGATGCACCTGGCGTCCTGGCAGGTTCGAGGGGACGAGCTGGCGGCCATATCGGATATCACAAGGAAACAACCTGCTCTGTCATTCCTTGCCTACCCCGGCCATATTGTATTTCCCCTCCCTTTCCTGGCTAACGGCGACCATATTGTATGTCCCTACCTCATGCTCTTGCATTCCATGTGGGATGTTTTTTCTGAGTCCTTCCGTTCTCTTTCTCAGGCTCTCGTGCCGTCCTACCGGATGTCCCCACTGCATGTTCTTGCATTATGTGAGGAGGATTTTCTCCATGCTATCCCACCATCCATCTTGCCTGAAGAATGTTCGCGTTCATTGCCCTATCATGCAACTTCTCCCATTATGCTCTACCATTTCACCTTGGTTTTCTCATTTTCCTTTTGGTTTCCTTTCACCCGGTGTCCTGGCAGGGACGAGTCTCATGCTCTGTCATTCCACCTGCACGACATGGAGCTAGACCTGCCCTTGCATGCTAGCCTAGAGTCGCACTGCATGCGCCAAGTACGTCCTAAGCTAACCTATTAGCATAGTTGGCTGTAAATTCCGAATAGTTTAAGATAATAGCCACCAAATTCATAAAATAGTCATCGCCCCCGACGATGAACAGGGCCGCAAGGTCAAGTATGCTCTAAGCACACTTATAAGCATAGTATACAGTCATTTCCCGCCCACTGAAGCTATAGTCATCAAATTCATAACTTAGACATCGCCACCGACAATGGACAGGATGGTTTTGTCAAGTATGCCCTAAGCCCACATATAAGCATAGTTGGCTACTATTTCTCACCCACTGGGGCTATAGTCACCAAATTCATAACATAGGTATAACTTCCGACGACGAAAAAGACTGCAGGGTCAAACACACCTTAGGCCTTCGCACACGCATAGTTGGCTGCCATTTTCCCACCCACAAAAGCCACAGTAATTAAATTCATATAATATGCACATCAGGGTGGTAGAGACTAGTACACCTTAAGCCCTCGTATAAGCATAGTTGCCCAATGTAACCCACCCACCGAAGCTACGACCTCCAAATTCATATCACAGTCATCACTTCCGACTGCACTCAAGGAGATAAGGGCAAGTAGACCTTAAGCCCTGTTACAAGCATAGTTGGTCAGCATTTCCAAACCTTTGAAATTCGGGAACATGTAACAACTGTGCACGCTTGTAAAGAAAATAGGGGTCAGCAGTGGGGGGTCAGCACTGCTAAATCGACTATGATGTGTACGACTAACACCATCAGTCCAACACAAGGGTTTGTGGCCAGAGTCATCGTAGCCTTGGTAACCCTTGACCAGCCATTTATTGAAAAATAAAGTGGTATAAAATTGTATCGATAACAAGACATACGCAGTCTCAGGTTACACTACACCATGTATGCGTTAATATAAATAAACACAATCAGTCACGCAACAAAAAATAAAGGACTGGCGTATACACAAGTACATCATGAGCATGTCGTCATGAGTCACAATGTATAAATAATACATTTATAGCCACCGTCCAAAATAGTGATATCAGTGTTGCTAGCATGCCAAGGTAAACTTTACACGACTTGTAAACACTGTGTTCCTTTGCTTGCCACAAAACAACACACAAATTAACCATTCGCGCAAGTGAGACATCACTATGCTTATAAGTGTGCTGAGAACGCTTGATCCTGCGGCCCTGTTCATCGTCGGGGGCGATGAACATATGTTATGAAATTGGTGACTGTCTTAAACGGTTCGGAAATTACAGCCAAATAGGCTAATAGGTGGGCTTAGGACATACTTGTCAGACGCTGTGCGACTAGGCTGGAGTGCATGGGCAGGGATCGCTGCGTGTCGCGCAGGTGAAATGACAGGGCATGAGACTAATTCCCACCAGGGTGCCAGATGAAAGGTGACCAGAAGGAATACGAGAGCTATGATGGAATGACAGCATGAGACTTGTCCCTGCCAGGATATCAGGTGAAAGGAGACCATAAGGAATATGGGAAAACCAAGGTTAAATGGTAGAGCATAATTGGAGAAGTGTCATGATGGGGCAATGAGCTCTAACATTCTTCAGGCAAGATAGATGATGCTGGCATGGAGGGATAGCATGAAGAAAACCCTCCCCACAGAATGCAAGAGCATGAAGTGGGAACATCGGTAGGAAGGAATGAGAGCATGAGAAAATAAATTAAATCGGGAGGACTGTGAGAAAACCTCCACCAGAATGAAAGAACATTAAGTAGGGACATACAAGATAGTTGCCATTGGCTAGGAATGACAGAGCAAAAGGGTAAATCCAACATGGCTGATGTTGGCAAGGAATGAGAGCAGGAAGTTGCCTAGTGAGGTCATCGAAGATGGCCGCCAGCTCGTCCCCGCCAGGACGCCAGGTGCAGCAGAACCGGCTATTTCTAACGACTAACGTTTTATAATAGAAATTCTCCGTCGAGCCACAATTTTTTTTAATTTGTTTTATACGACGTAATGTTATTTAAAACACATCATATTAGAAAATTTTCATTTGTAATGTCAATTTGTCTAAATAAATTATTTCCAATATTATTAGTTGCAATGCTGATTAACTGGTTTTACAATTGCCCAGTTCAGTACTGTAAAACTTTCTTGTAAGGTTTTTTTTGTTTTTGTTTTTGAATCGCGGAAGCGTGTGAAAAGGACTGTAGGCTGTTCACGGTGATGTAAGCACTTTTGAAAGCCCTCTCATTTGGAATAATAGTCTAATATATTTTATTCTATCCTTAGACGTTAACTTCCGAGTGCGGTGGAATACACACACCGTGTTTAACGATCTTTTAACTAAGCATTGCAATGTAAGTAATAAAAGATAAAAAAAATTGGTTGAAAGAAAAAAGTAACTAGGACTTCAAAAGTGCTCACTTTACCGTGACCAGCCTATAGAGCCATTATTTGGGGGATAAAATACTTTATGCTATTAATTTATACGTAAGCAGTAAACTGTCACTACTCAAAAATAATACATAAATACATACATAAAGTATTTTACATATATGAGTTCTCAGATATCTAAATAAGTACCATACGAAAAATATTGCTGCATATACAATATAAAGTATTGGAAATTAAAGAACGTGGTGGATTTTACTGCCAAATATTTTCCAGCCCTTAAACCAAACCAAATGGCATTAGCCAATTAAATCAGGGGACTAATTTGAACTTAAATACAAACTTTGCATTATTAAAATAACTGTGTCACAAAGTTCCGTATTTGCAACCAAGAGGAAGACGGCAAACTAATTCAGGTTTCTTGTATTTAAAGACGATGAGGCACTTAATGCTCAAGCCTGTATCGACCCCACCTGCTTCGTCGCTTCTCTTTATCCAGCGTGCAAAATAGCTCCAGAAAGAACTAGGCCACTAGAAAAGCGAAGCTGAGAAAAGTTTACAAAAGGATCTCGCCCAATTTAATTACGAGAATCCCGTTTCATCGAGCAATTCTGTGGCTTCTTGCAGTCAATTTTATAATAGACATTAAGCAGGTTGTATAGAAAAAAATGACTGAAAATAAGGTTTCCAAGATAGAGTCGGTATCTGACAAGACTTTAAGTAAGGACAGCTGGCAAANAAAAAAATGACTGAAAATAAGGTTTCCAAGATAGAGTCGGTATCTGACAAGACTTTAAGTAAGGACAGCTGGCAAAATGGGTCCGTGCTTCTGCAATATGCCAGGTAATTAATACCACAAGAATACTGCATTCGCCATGTTTGGTCATTGACTAGCATAAGGGATGCTGCAGATTCCAGTATGATGATTGCAATGCGAATGATTCTCTCCCGTGAGGTTTTTTNTTGACTAGCATAAGGGATGCTGCAGATTCCAGTATGATGATTGCAATGCGAATGATTCTCTCCCGTGAGGTTTTTTGGTTCCCATTAAAAGCAAATGCTCATCAACTTCCTACCATGGATGCGACTTCCCAAATAACACATTCAGCATTCAATATTATAAAATTGTATCTGTTATAGTTTTTTTTAGTACATGCTTTTAGCTGAAAATTAAAACTTTTGAAAACATTATTATGTAGGCCCGACAATTGTTTGTTACTTTCTGCGCTAAATAAAATTGAATTCTGGAAAAGGGGTTAGACTGTGCGAAAAATTACGCCAAAAACACTATGAATAAGGCTATGGAGCTTTGCGAGTGATGAGGTTGTTACACTAACCGCGCCACCCACGTCAAACTATTAACCTGGCGAGATTAAATAATGTCTGCAGTGTGTGTGTAAATTTGACCGACGAACTTCAGCCGCAGATTCATCACGAAAAATGGTGAAAGCATACTAATACAACCGAAGGTCTAAAGTGAATACTACGGGCGGTACACATCTTTGGAAGTTGGACCATAAGTACTATTTGATTACAAACATTGGAGAAAATATTTTTGATTGAGCACCGAGTGTCTGAATAATGTGTAACCGAACAAACATTTGCAATCTTAGCACCTGTGTCACTATCGTCGAATTATTTAATGGAAATAACAGTTACTGCCCTTATTTCGAATAAATCTCCACGACACTGTAGCGAACTTTGGATTAAAAAGATGATGGATTATAAAATCGCATATCAATTAACTTTACACATTATCCGAACACTCAGTGTTCTATTCCAAGGACTTGTAATAAACTAGTGCTTCAGGACCAACTCCAAATAAATGTACCGCCAATAGGATTAACTTTAGAACATTGGTCGTATATGTTTTCACCTTTTACCGTGACTAACCTGCAGCCGAAATGTGTCTGTTTAATTTATAAACACTCTTTATAGCGACAAATCTTTGCCTCCGAGGAGAAGCGAAACATCGCCGTCACATTTCTTCCTCCTGTTACCACTGCCCTGTTTCACCATAATCGAGAACGTAAAGACACTCGCCCAGACCACAACCACATTACTAACGGCGGAAAACCGTAGATCGACTGCAGGGAATCAAAGAGCGGCTAGTAGGCCCCTAGTATCCTTTTAACCAATTTCATAACATTTCCGCTGCCAATATACACGGCAGAAATTAGAAATATCTCTACGTTATTTCTCCGAAAATTACACATTGCCTTCTTTTGTGGAGGTTTTTCTATACAGTAGCAATTAGTTAGTTATATATATATATTACGCACACACAAAATTGGCACGTAAAAAGAGTGCTAAGAGATGGAATACTGGCATTCTCAGGCCGGAAACGAAAATACAATACAAAGCCAAGCCATTATACAACGTTGCAATTCATTGAAGACTTATAAGCTCTATAATAATAATTTTTCATATTTTGTTTGAAAATTTAAAATATAGATGTTTAATAGTCGCATTTGCATGTCAATGCTTGCTGTATAGAAACGAAAATCTTTCAGCCAAGAAAATATGTATAATGATTTAGACACAACAAAACAGTTCATCCCAGTTTTTTTTTAAATCTTCCTTTAAACGAGTTATTAACTAAAATGATGAATAGTGCAATGCATGACGAGGCACGTAGAAAATACGCTGAACTCAGATTTGTTTTTTACTAAATATATGTTAAACATTTCATTTTAATACCCTGACTTCACATAGATGTCCTTGATATTTATCAGACTTGCAGGTTTTCGCTTGATTCCCTGATACTAGCGACCCTGGGAATATGGCCAGCGTTGCCTTCAGTCTCCAAAACCTCTGCTATTTCGCAGTTGAGTAAACCAAGCTGTGAACTAGTTTTGTTGGCTTCCTCCCGTTCCTGCGCTAATGTCCCGTTGTGTAACTCGTCAAGGCTCCTATCGTGTAGCAATGGGCAATAATCCTAGCCAACTACTATTCTTTTTACGTACACTTGGAGTGTTTATTCACAATTATGCTGGCCCAGGAAATAGTTATATCAGTTAAATCTTTTACAGTCTTATGAGACGCGTTAATGTGACAGGTGACAACTGTTTTACACACACTGGAAAATACTTAACTTTGAAAGATTGAAAAAATTTCAAAGTATCGATTGATTAAAGAAATCACCACCTCAACCACACACCAGTCTATAAGCCCAAATATAGGTTTAGTTTTATCCTTGGCTTAATAATATACAATGGAGAGACTAAACTAAACNAAAATCTTTCAGCCAAGAAAATATGTATAATGATTTAGACACAACAAAACAGTTCATCCCAGTTTTTTTTTAAATCTTCCTTTAAACGAGTTATTAACTAAAATGATGAATAGTGCAATGCATGACGAGGCACGTAGAAAATACGCTGAACTCAGATTTGTTTCTTACTAAATATATGTTAAACATTTCATTTTAATACCCTGACTTCACATAGATGTCCTTGATATTTATCAGACTTGCAGGTTTTCGCTTGATTCCCTGATACTAGCGACCCTGAGAATATGGCCAGCGTTGCCTTCAGTCTCCAAAACCTCTGCTATTTCGCAGTTGAGTAAACCAAGCTGTGAACTAGTTTTGTTGGCTTCCTCCCGTTCCTGCGCTAATGTCCCGTTGTGTAACTCGTCAAGGCTCCTATCGTGTAGCAATGGGCAATAATCCTAGCCAACTACTATTCTTTTTACGTACACTTGGAGTGTTTATTCACAATTATGCTGGCCCAGGAAATAGTTATATCAGTTAAATCTTTTACAGTCTTATGAGACGCGTTAATGTGACAGGTGACAACTGTTTTACACACACTGGAAAATACTTAACTTTGAAAGATTGAAAAAATGTCAAAGTATCGATTGATTAAAGAAATCACCACCTCAACCACACGCCAGTCTATAAGCCCAAATATAGGTTTAGTTTTATCCTTGGCTTAATAATATACAATGGAGAGACTAAACTAAACAGGGGTTCCCAAAGTGTTCAATTCACTATAAATTACTTCTCAAAGTAAAGTGTTTAACAGTATTGCTTTTTCCTACTCCTGCAAACATGCGACACGCAGGAAAGTTACGATCGCGTTTCTACTACAGCCGAAACACCTTTGCTGAGCTTGCGCGATCTCTACCGCGGAAATATTATCGCACGACCGCGCCGTCTCTGAGGATTTCAAAAGGACGACACTGTGTACACACGGCGCGCGTTGTGGCAACTGCTGAAAGTGAAAGTTCGTTCCGCCACCGCGCTCATGAGACGCCCGTGGGAGAAATGGACGCGCGTACGCGCCGATCAGGTTGCCCGACGTGTGTACAGCCTCCAGCCACATACACGCACTCCACAAACACCACACCCCAACCACACAACACACACACGACACCCACAC